>JACEGR010007520.1:0-48248 GCA_014170235.1 Listronotus bonariensis
TCTATGACTTATTGTGTGTTTCGTGTTTTTTTACCTTTATTTAAACTTTGAATATTGACTTTTATTAGTAATCACAGTCTAAAGTATATTAAATTTGTGCTTTTCAACAGACAATTTAAGGTAATAATGGCATGGTTGTTTGTAAAAATAAAAAATATGTTTGAAAACCAAATAAATGACATGTTTAATTAGATGTTATAATTATTGAACTAAACCCCAATATTTTAAATTAATAAGAAACAAATACAAACACTTAATTTTAAGGGCAAATGGCACAGCTTAATAATTAGAATTTGGCGGGCAAATCATAAAATTTTACTCACGCGCCATCTGCGTCTGCCTGCCTTGCAGACAGAGAAGGAAGACACAACTCTCTCTCGGATAGTTTATTTACATTTAGTTGCTCGTCTCTTTCTTGTCTCTGTTTATAGTACTAGTATTAGCATTAGTATTAGTATTAACCTAAATTAATTTTAACGATTTTTGTAGCATTAATTAGCTATGTACTTTTAAAAAATTAGTAATGAAACTTGAATAAAAAGGAGTTACCTACCGATTTGAATCTTTTTATGGCACATAAGCAAAACATATTTTTTCCTATCAGTTATTACATATTTTTTTAGGATGTTTTTGGTGTTGTAAAAATATCAGGTTTGTTTGACGAAATAATTTTGTAATGTGTCTTTTTAATTATAGGCTCTTGATAAAGTGGCAATCCAGCCCCTAAACGTTGTGATAAATACAATAGTGGTTTTTATTTGCCTGTCCTCATCCTGCTATACTACTTTAATTTGTTTTTAAAAAGGGTGCTATAAACTAAAATCTAATATTAAAATAAGGAAAAATATTAATTGCTAAAATTCGAAGTAGCTCCTTGTTATTCAAGTCTCATTTTTTTTTTTTTGATAATTTTGTAGAAACTTGCGGCAACCTTTATTTTGACGAAATTTAGTATACCGGGCTTTTGGGGAACTAATTACGAATCTAAGGTAAGTTCCGTAAGTTAACCACGGTTTTTGGTTTTTTGGTTCCCGTTCCGTAACTTTACCATTTATGAAATCTGGTTAGATTATGAAACGCGCGGTTTCTTAACATTTCGATGTCACCGGTCTTACCGCTGTCAAACCGCTCTTTACCGTTCGGTAATTTGGTTAACATACGTAACCTTACCTGAAATATTTTTTGGTAGAAACGTTTCGTTCTTAAGGTATCCATAATCAAAATTGAACTAATCATATATTTACTATATACCTCCTTCTTTTTGCACACAATTCTTGATTTAAAGCTAAAGTGGCATACAATATTTGATTTTCACCTTTTAAAATTCCGTTTTCTATGTATTTTACACCTTTCATCAGTTAAATTGCAAAAGTTTACTTTAAAAATGTTGCAACCATGTATACACGATGATGTCATAGCATGCGGCGACTAAAAACGTTTGAAAGTTAAGCTATGCAATTTAATGCAAAAATTAAGTAAAATACGTGAAAAACGGGGTTTTAAAAGGCAAAATTCAAATATTAGGATTGTTTCAGCAGGCTGTCAGAAATGTTTGCAACTGTTCAGATTCTGCGCACGTCAAATTTGTCGCTCCAGCTGTGTCATGTTTGTAACATTATACAATTGTTTGTTGTTCCAGCAGTAGCTTTAAGATGTTAGAAACATGTTGGAAACTGTTTAAAAAGTTTGCAAACTTTCTTCAAACAACGGGCAAATTTTTAACCTAACCTTTCTTGTATTGGCGTAAAGGCAGTGTGCACGCCTTTTTTATTTTTCATTCCAGCAGAAAACTGTTGCCAATATTTCTGACTAATGTTTCCACAACGACAAATTGACCAAGCGATTCATTCATAATTTTATAATAAACATTAAGCCAACAATCCTAATAGGCAAAGGGGTGAAGAGACAAGAACGATACACACAGAGGATAGCTTATTCCCATTAGCACAACGTTAGCAAGTCGAGCCGTCAAGGACGACCGCTCGTGACGTAGTCATCAGTGCAGATTTGGCAGCGATAGTGTGTTTATATGTAATCTTCTGACTTTTCTCGTCGTTATTTAGTGACTATTTTCCGATTTAGTGACATAGTGTTTTAACATTTTGGGTGTGATAATAAACTTCTAAAGACCTTATATAAACAATGATTTTGTTTCTTGAACCTGTATTTTTTCTGTGATCATCGTTTTTTGTCCAGACGTGTGTGTGATATTTGACTTCACATTTGAACCAGAGACAAGAACTTTTAACATTATACAATGTTTTTTAACTATAGTTTAAACAGTATTTGGTAAGTTTGCACAATAAAACTTAAAAGAAATATGTTCACTAATGTTTATTTGTGGTTTTAGATAGAAATATGCCTGGACAGATTTGTGCTATTGCTTCATGCAAAAGCAATAGGTTAAAACTCCAAAACAAAGGTGTTAGCTTAATATTACATTCATTTTCTAAGACAAATAATTTAGATTAAAATGAGACAAATTACTTTGTTTTCTATCACTATATTTATCAACATTGTGACTGCAGTTTCGAAGCTTTGCTACATTTTCGAACTGAATTCAGTTTGAAAATGTAGCAAAGCTTCGAAACTGCAGTCACAATGTTGATAAATATAGTGATAGAAAACAAAGTAATTTGTCTCATTTTAATTTAAAATGGACTATCACAAAGTAACGGACAACTCAATCCAGTATTCAAATAATTTAGTTTTGTTCACACTCAGAAAGGAATGGATACATTGGTGAAAACGTGAAGACAAATTTAACCCGAAACCCGAATACTTCTGCAATTTGCTCCTTATTTTTACATCAAATGATTATGAAAGAGATCCTTAAAATGAACTGTTGGGTAAGTATTAATAAATTTATTTTTATAAAAAATAAATTGATATTAGAATAGCTCCATTTATAAATACAGACATTTACAAAAATTTCTTAATACCTAAACTAAATTTAGTACATAAATAATGCTAATATAATACAAAATACATTTTAAATTACACCCCTAACAAAAGTCACTATAAGTTATCACCCTAAAAATATAACAAGCCATATCATATTATAGACAAAACAAGAGCACAACATTAATTATCCGTTACTTTAATACGCGCTTAACTTCAGTTTTAAATCTAGATTTTGAAATATGGATACTAAAATCGTTCATATTAAAGTTACGTTGTAGTCTCGTTAAAGGACAATGCATGCCATAGTTGGTAGCATGAAAAGGTATACAGAAAAGTTCCCTGCTACGTGTTCGATGACGTGTATTAAAATTTAATTTTGATAAGAGATATTCGCAATCTATGTCACCTACTAAAAGGGAAAACAAAAAGCACATATCCAAAGCGTCTTGACTGTAAGGAAGTAATATTTAAAGTACTGCGAATGTATTCATAATCAATGTGGTAACCTAAAAAATGAATATTTATTTTATAGGCACAAGATCGTAGAAACCTGTTCTGTACACCCTCAATACCATCTATGTGTAGTTTATTTATTTATTTATTTATTTATTCATAAATTCAGAAACTCTACATTTATAATATTATCCAATTACAGAGCAGGTACAATTTTTATACATATGTATATACATAATAATATAATACAATAAAAACATTACAATAAAATAACAAAAATGTACAAGTTGCCAATACAAAAGAAAGTAAACAGTAAAGGAAGTGAACATACTTCCAAATTAATTTTTCAGAACCCGGCCAAGAATAGTTCTAAACGAGTTAAGACTTACAGAAAAGATATCGCAATGAGCCTGGATTTCATTGTTTGTACCTGGTAAAATGTTGACCAGACCACACTAGCATATTCTAGACCAGATCTCACATAAGCACAAAAAAGCAATTTAAATGTCTCACAGGAAAAATCTTTACTGTTTCTGGATATTAAACTAAGATTCTTATAGCCTTTCTGTGTAATCGAGTATATATGACTAACAAATGTTAGAGATCTGTCTATGAGTACTCCAAGGTCCTTAATTTCATTGACTCTTACCAGAACATTATTACTAATATTATAGTCAAAATGTGTATATCGATTAGTTCTATAAAAAGATATACTATGGCATTTGTCTATATTTAGACTAAGACCATTCAATTTTGACCAAAGCAATAAGCCATCGATATCATTTTGAAGCATAATACAATCATAAACCGTTTTTATTGATTTGTACAATTTTAGATCATCCGCGTACATAAGTGTTTCTGAGTGATGAATAAAGCCCATAATATCATTAATAAAAAAAAAGAAAAAAGAAAACAATATCTTTGGAAACATAATTATTAATCCTTACCCTTTGTGTCCTTCCTGTGAAGAAGCTAAGTATCCACCTAAGAACGTTTGGCCCAAAATCACACGATGCAAGCTTGGCCACCAGCAGCGCATGATTTACCCTATCAAACGCCTTCGAAAAATCCGTATAAATACTGTCGACCTGAAGTTTATTCTCAAAGGCATTCAAGAGATAATCCTGATAGGTCAATAGATTCGTAACCGTTGACCTACCATCACAAAAACCATACTGCTGATGAACGACAATACGCTTACATTCCCATGATAGTACTGATGTCACAAGACAGTCAAACAATTTAGGGACGGCCGATTGAATGCATATGCCTCTGTAATTAACCACGTTACCTCTATCGCCGGATTTATAAATTGGTGTAATAAAAGACTGTTTCCAAAAATCAGGAAAAATTCCAGTTTTTAAGGATAAGTTAAAAATAAAATGGAATGGTTGACTTAGAGAACATACACAAGCTTTCAGCAGAATGGTAGGTATGCCATCAGGACCAAAGGCACAGCCCGATCTGCAGTGCATAACGGAATCAAAAACATCAACCAGAACAAGTTCCAAGAAATCAATACTTATACATTCATTTAATTTTTTATAATAATCTGGTATATCTAAGATTGATGTTGAATATACAGTTGAAAAGTAGTCAGCAAATAGATTAACTGATGCACTACAGTTGTCAGCCTGCCTATTATTAAAATACATTGAAGTAGGATATCCATTTACCCTCTTGGCATTGCTCAAGAAGCGCCAAAAGCCTCTCGGGTTATTTTGGAGGTTATGCTCAACAGACTCAATATAATTGTTATAGCAGGTTCTCCTTAATGTTTTACAATTGTCCCTTAACCTCGAGAAAATTCGTAATCAGAAAAGACCTGTTTCCTTGAAGCGTTTATGAGCTATCTTTTTTAACAACTAATTGTTTAAGCTCACCATTGAACCACGCGGGAAAATGTGAGCTTCTAAAACGCTTCAGGGGCACAAAAATAGAGATGGCATGGTACAATACCATATAAAATTGTTCTACAGCTTAATTAACATCAAACGGGTCTAAATAAGCAGTCCAGTTAACATTCGATAAATATTCATTTAAGGAACACAAGTCGGCGTTTTTAAAGTCATAATATTCCAAGTCAAACTTTATTGAGGCACTTACCGTTAAGCCCGAGAGCATGCAGGAATAGGCGATGTGATGGTTGCTGTTAAGGAGTAATAAATCATCCGCCGCAGTAAAGGAACAGTCATAAACGTCAGAGAAACACAGATCAAGAAACACACCATTGTCATTAGGAATATTTATAAGTTGATGCAAATTTAAGTAAGCAACGGTATTACCTATATTATGTGCAAGAGATGTATGATGAGCCACTGGATGTGCACCAAAATCCTCGTTAATCCATCTTGCCTCAGGCAAATTGAAATCACCATAGATCATAAAAGCACTGTTTGGGAGATCTGATTTTAATTTGTTCAAAGTTGAACAAAAACCATCATACACTTTCTGACTGGATCTAGGTGGAATGTACATAGCATCAAACACAATATTACGAACACCATTTTTGACCGATACATACGCTCTCACCGTCACTGTTCACTTGTCTCGATTTAAAAGTTTTTCTAACTGCCACTAAAACTCCCCCACCTCTCTGTTTGGTACTATTATTCCTGTTACGATCACAGCGGTAAACAACAAAGTTCTTAAGGTTCATTTCACTAGACAGAAAGTCATCAGAAAGCCAAGTTTTAACTATCACAATGACATCATAAGGACAAACAGCAGTCGTCAATCTGAAATCTCCGAGTTTGGTTCGCATTCCTCCAGCATTCCGAAAGTAGCAAACTATTGATTGTTATCGTTTGTTGGAGATGGTGTGGACTTGACAATACAAGGTGAACACTTAACGTAACGAATGGTGATATTATCTTTACCATCCTTTCTCCTACGATCCAGCTCCTTATATATCGCCTTAAGGTGTGCCCTCTGGATCACTGTCAAATCATGCTTAATTCTAATATTGGTAGCTTCCAGTTTACGCTTTTGCTTAAGGCAATTTACCACCATAGTGCTGTCAGGAAAATAACTTTAATTGGACTCGGTTTAGAACTTTACCGACCGACTCTCAACACCTTAAAATCGTTTGTAGACTGCACCTCTAGTTTTTCCAGCAGGTCAAGAACAATGGCCTTATTTACTCTCTCACCGGTATTACTGGAAGAGCTTTCCACAGCATTAAAAACCATAATATTCTTCGCCCAAACACTACGCTCCTGAACCTCTGTATACAAATCGCTCAGTCCACCAGAAATAGTCTGACCATTGCTATCAGGGCCAGCTGGACTAACATTATTTGCTTTAAGCTAAGAGATATCATTTTGAAGCTTATTAACTTTGGCTTTAAGGTAATCGATTCTTTTGTTCTTTTCACTTACATTTTCCCTAATATTATTTAGCGTCGCTTCTAGTCCATTCTTTTGCAATAATAGCAGTTCAATAATGCCAGAGACAACAATCAAAACATCCCTGTTTGTGTTACTTGATCTCTTAAGTAAATTTGAAACCTGACCTCTAATCGTTTCTTCACTTACGTCGACGTCCACCACTGCAACCGACGAACCAACATCTGAATTGTCGTATACGTGTTGGCAAGCAAACAACTGACTGTTAGATCGGTCCGGTCCAGAACCACCACTTTTTCCAAAAGACAAACGTTTGTTATCGTTCCTTTTGCAGAATTTGCATTCCCAATTATTTTTTGTTTTTTTTTATGCAAGGCTAGAACTTTGTCATACTCTGCTTTCAAGAGTCCTGTACAGCCCTTATGTGTCCAGGAACAACACGTACAACACTAGATAGATGCTTGATTTCCCTTAATTTCGCGGTCGCAATAACCGCACACATCCGCCATTCCTATTTCACCGCTAATTTATTGAATTCGATATGTGATACGTACTATAGAGTTGAAAATATTTGAGCAAAACGATGCTTTTACTACATGAAACAGACTATATATTTTTTTACACTTTTAAATAAATTCCAAGCATGCTTTGTTTATTAAATAAAACTGTAAAAACTGTGAATTTTCGGGAAATTCGGTCCCAAAGTAAACAATAACAGCACTAAAACAGCCGCACTATACAATTCGGTTAGGTAACCAAAGTCTCAACAATTAATTTCAAGTAAAATCGCCAAAATTAATCAAAATAGCAGGAGAAAGAAACCACTGTGATGAATAAGTAATGAAACACTTGAAAAAGTTGTTTAAATATCTTATTTTATATTTTAGGTCTACCCTTGCGCAGAGTTTTAAAGAAAACTTCAGTTCCCACTTTAAATCTAACTCATGGCTGTACGACTCAAAATGGCCTCGGAATGGCTCAAGAAAATACAAAAATGTAATTTCTATTTTGAAAAATATGCAAATAATATTATAAAACAGGGATCTGGAGTAGTGAAAAAATTAGCAAATAAGATAAAGAAAAAAGAAGACAATATGCCACTTAAAATATTACTTTGAAAATTAGGAACTATAATTCGAATTAATTGTAATATCTTTCAGGCCCAATCTAATTATAAGAAAAGTTTAAAAAGAAACTTGTGACTGGCAGCAACCGCAGCAAAGTTTGCGAGTTAAAAAAATTGTTAATTAATAAAACTGTTAAAGTACATTTGTTTGAATAATATATATTTTTTAATACTTGGCTTTTTGTTAAATTATTTATTTTTCTTTGTATATTATTACTATTTAGATATTTACTTATACTTTGTTGTATATAACTTAGGGATATTGATTTTATTGATATCATTTGTTATTAGGTATACGGCATTCATAAAGTCTTCCACAAATTCGATTACAACTCGGGTAATGTACTTAAGAAATAAGTAAGAATACCCATAAACTAAGAAAAGAAATTGTAAAAGAATTTATGTACGGTGAGGATTTTAAAACTGCTTCCCTCCTTTTAATTTTTGACGGTAGTTATCGAAGTCAGATAAAATTTGGGTAAAAAATCTCACTTAAACTACTTTTTGACATTAAAATTTTTATGGTCACGAGAACTAGTGCCAAGGGGGCGTTATCAACTTTTTTGCTAATGGAAAGGGGGTCAAGTGGCACCTCGTTTTAAAGATCCTTTGCTTTGCTGCTTAACGCCAGTTTGCTCTTAAAAATTGGCTGAACCATTCTAAATATAGCAAATTTATGCTAAATTTCAAACGCTTGTAAGTGTAAAACGGTGGATCCGATTTTTTACAATATAACAGGGTTTAGTAGAGAATCAAAGGGCTATAATTGCAAATATGAATTGAGAGAAAACAGTATTTATTGTAATAACTTATATTATATATATATATATATATATATATATATATATATATATATATATATATATAAACAATATACAAACACACACGTGTACAACACAAAAGTTTATAATACTCTGACACGTATTTTTATAAAACGTACAAAATAGCGTTCAATGTAAAAGCAAATGGTCTAGCAATTCTTATAATTTTTCGGGAATTGCATCTTTCTTTAAAAGGCGAAGGCCAACACTTCTAATTGTGTCTCTAAAATGTTCACCACATATGTTTAAGCTTTTGAGTAAAACTTTATTTTCTAATTCTAAAGCTCGAATTCATATATTTCTACACTCTGGATCGCTGCAACCTTAAACAAGTTTAAATATTCGATGATTGTAAGCTGCTAAAGACTTTAAAACACATTAAGTGACTCCCTGAATAAAATGTCTCTATTTACCTGTGAAAAGTGAGGTGCGTAAATGAGTACCCATATTCACTTTCTAATCATCTAAAAACACCAAAAAACGCCTTATTTGATCAGTTCACTAGCGTAGCAAGGTGAGACGGTTTACCCCGGGCCCCCAGTTAGGAGAGGCCCCCAAAAGGGTGTATGTATATAAAAGAAGGTAATTTTTTTTTGTTGTCAACTTTATTCGACTAAGAAAAAAGTCAAAAAGAGGGACTCCGACCACACAAACTATATAATATATTGGAAAGGGTCCCGTTTGGAGGTAAGGACCTTTTTTTTTGCTCTCAAGATTTTTTAAACAAAGAAACATTCATTTACTAAGATAGTATGAGCCCCGATACCTTTAGCTACGCCACTGGCCAAATTAGAGAATTATTGCAAGTTGTCTTATTAAGCTCGGGAATTATTAATACCTGCCTTATTTAAATAGTGCTTGTACCCATAATTTAGAGTTATTGCAAATCATGTTGACAGTGCCATTAACCTAAAAAAAGGGGAAAAATTTTAAGTTGTTTTTCTTTATTGTTTTGTGTTGTAGGGTTTTGTTTTACACAATTAAGGAAATACATTTGAAAAAGTAAGGTTTTAAGTATTTTTAGTTCTAAAAACTTTTCGATTTTGTGCTCGGCAGCCGTTCGGTTTACACGAACAGTTCCGAAGTTAAAATAAGAATAAAATAAGGCACGACCTAAAACCGACATAAAGGCCCGCCGCACATGCCCACACTCGCACTTGTTCACGACACTGCGCCAATGTCACTTTGACATTGGTGGGCACGTGTGTGTCCGCAAATGCTTTCCACGAGTCGCACATCAGTCATCAGTCAGTGTTTCTACTATTCGTAGACAAAAACGAAGCAAGAGATGGACGCGATTGATATAAGTTCAGAATCCGACAGTGATAATGAGTTTTTATACAGATTATTGTTAATAAGAAATTCATCCAAAAAAAATATGGAAGAGCTCTTACCGGTCCAAAAGGAAAACACATGGAGAATTCAAATTAACTTCTGAGTTTTCAGACGAAAAATTTAAAAATTATTTTAGAATGACTAGAAACCATTTCAAGGAAGTACATGCGATGATTGCTACAGATTTAGAAGATCAAGGATGTGGTGGTCATGAACGAATTAGTACTGAAGAAAAATTGGCCGTTTTCTTAAGGTAAATTTATTATGTAGGTGAACAATTACAAAATTAGGTGAAACTATTCAAAGCAGAAACATATTTCCAGAACTGTCAAGTTCATTACCCCGAGGGATTATATTTGGTGTCCCACCTTTCTGTGGCTGTTGTATTGGAGTAGACGTATAATATGTTCTTGCATCACTATGTAGCTGTTGTCCTGCAGGAGAAGGCGTATATGATGAATAATATGATCTTACATCACTATTCTGTGAATAGGAAGAATGTGGACAAGGCGAATATTCGACAAAGTTTTAGATTCTTCTTCGGAAACCAATGTAAATATGTTTGTTTTAATACTGTGTTGAGACAGTGGCGGCAATCTTTTTGTAGTCTCGTACATACTAATAAAAAAATGAAAAAGTGGATCATTTTTAACATTGCTTATGGTGAAATCATTATTGGTGTTAGCAATTATGCGTTCCCGTTCTTGCTGTCTTTTAGCTGCTCTACGTTCATGGTCAATCGATTTAGTCATAAAGTTATTTAAAGTGTCCTTTTTTCGTCGTCTTTTATTTCCTTGATTAGCTGCTGTACCAGCAGATTGTGATACATAAATATCCGTATCATTACCATTGTTTTAAACGTCATCTTCTATAGTATTTGAATTACTATGAGATAATTCGTCGTTTAGTATGTCTTCATTAACATTGGTGTTGCTTGACCTATTTGCCATATGCGGGATTAAAAACGCCATTTGTTCTTAAAAGCGCCATGTCTTTATATTAACAGCCGCTGATCCACTTTTAGGTTTAGAAATTTTCTGCCGACAAAGCGCATCTCGGTGATTGTTTCTCAGTCTTTCCCAAGATTTCTTGGCTTCACTTCCTGCAATAAGATTAGTCATATTAATCACGACTATAAAAATACATATAATAAATGTATTTTTTTCTTTACAGATTTGTCGCTAGCGGTAACTCGTATCGGAGCATTGGTTATAGTTACAGAATGGGAGAAAGGACTATCTCAAATATTATAACCAAAGTATCTTCAGCTATTTGGAGAAACGTGCAACCTATTTACTTGCCGGAACCTACACTGGATATATGGAAAAAAATGCTGTCGATTTCCAAAATATATGGCAAATGCCTAATACTGTGGGCGCTATCGATGGAAAACACGTGACAATTAAGAAACCTATAAACAGTGGATCTTCATTTTTTAATTATAAGCAACATCATTCTATTGTGCTGTTGGCGAGTAGACGCAAACTATAAATTTGTATTATATGTCGGTTCTAAGGGCAGATTTCCAGATGGAAATATATTTGATAATTGCATATTAAAGAGAAAAATGATGAATAGACAGCTACATCTGCCCGAGCCCAAGGGTCTATCTGGGAGAGAAGACATAGTTGTGCCTTATGTTATTGTTGGTGACGCGGCATTTTCTTTAATGGAAAACCTTATGAGACCTTTTCCTCAGAGACAAGTGATAGACAATTATAGAAACAAAGTTTTTAATTACAGACTCTCAAGAGCAAGACAAACGGTTGAATGTGCATTCGGCATATTGAGTTCCCGGTTCAGAATATTTTTACTGCCATTTGAAATGAAAGTAGAAACAGTAGACAAAATTGTTATGGCGAGTTGTGTCTTCCATAACTATTTACGCACAAAAAGTATAACTAGGAGTATGGATGAAGACCTGAACCTGGAAAATGAAAATTTACCAAATGTTCAACAATTATTGCCTTTGCCGCGAGTGAGAGGATGCGTTTCGAAAAGGGCTTTTGAAATAAGAGACCAATTTACGGATTATTTTAACTCCGTAGAAGGACGAGTGACTTGGTAAAACCACAGCGTGCAACGGGGTGCGTATTGATATCGTTCGACAATTAATACAACAATGGAACTTGTAATTATTTTGTAAATCCATATATGAGTATAATAAATAAATGTTAGAATTCGACATCTTCAACATCCATATAGTTTCACATTTATAACATTAGTAAGATTTATACAAGCAATACTTACCATCCTTGAGATTTAGCGCCTCTGCGATTAGTTTCCATTTAGAATCCTTTAATTTTGTATTCATATAATCTTGGTGTTTTACGTCATATAAACATTTTTCGCTTCGAACAGCTTCAATAAGCTCCTCCATTTTCGAAGTACTCGCAACACTGTCACTCGAAAACAATGTCTCGGTTACCTAGCCGACACGCGCGTACACGCTCATGTACTTACCTGCGTCGACACGTGAGAGCAATTGCGGAGTTTGGTAGTGTGCCATAGGTTTTAAATACTGCCACTCGAACACGGCTCGTGACGGCCAATGCGAGTGTGTGCATGTGCGGCGGGGCAAATAGAGCCAGGCACTATTCTTATTAAGGGAGTCCTTATCCCACCACGCATCTGCGCAAGCTCAGATGTCAAAATAAGGCTGATATTATTAGTGCCTGGCCTTATTTCACTTATGGATGGCTCCACCATCCGTAATTTCACTGTGCAATAATTAGTGTATTCCTTTTACCTTGTAGAACCGTTCTCTAAACTGTCAATAGTGTCAAGAACGGTTCTATAACATGAAAAAATGGCAAAAAATTGTAAAAGGAACACTCATGGTGTCGTTCCGGAGCATAAAAGGAATACACCAAATTCTCTATTGTCAAATGACAGAAACCAATCTGTCTCCTCCGTCAATCGGATGCGTATATAGATGTAATAAATGAACGATAAAGATTTCCTCGCTCTCCTCCGGATTTAAATAAAGAATGGTTTCGTAGCGGTCAGATCGATCCATGGTAATAACAGAACGCGCCTCTTGTAACGTTAGTAGGCGCGTGGGGTCAAATTGACCCCCAAGCGCAAAAACGTGTTTTTTATGAATAATGTTGTTTTTTTGGTATTAGCATATACCCAACGAGGTTTTAGGAAGGTACCTAGAGATTTTTTATAATTGTAAAAATCTCAAAGATATTACAAAATAACAACGCTCGGGGTCAATTTGACACCCGCGCGCCTACTCAAAGGTTAAATTAACAAAAAAAGGCAAAAAATTAATTAAATAAATGTTTTGAAAAGGTTTTTTGATGGTAAATGAAATATTGTATGCCAATTCAGTGTTATAACACGAATTTTGTGCAAAAAGAAGGCAGAATACGGTGAAAATAAGGTAAGTGTAAATTACAACTTTGATAATGGATATATCGATAACAAAACGTTTCCGACTAAAAATTCTTTCAGATTCGGGATCAGCGCCCCAAAAACCCGGTATACCAAATTTCGTCAAAAACGGAGTTGCGGACACTTTCTAGACAATTACGAATATTGGAGAATTATTGCAAGTGGCCTTATTAGGCTCGGGAATTATTGGAATAGACAAATAGTGCTAGCAGTATTAAGGAAAAACCTTATTTTATTACTGCTAAACCTTAACGCGCCTATGTGAAGAAGTGTTATTGGTCAACATGACATGCTTGTATTATTTTTAACCTAAAACTGGAATATTATTTGTTTTTATTTATAGTCTATTTTATTTATTTGTTTTGTATAGTTACAAATGGGAAAGTTTTAACTTTTTTAATATATTTTAAAGACAAAATTTAAACATAAACAAAAATTACTTTAACCCTTAACCTCATTTTGTTTTTAAATGTGAAAATAAGGAAGGGAAACGACCGACTATATTTTTGCACAATTAAAGTCTAGCAGTAACTTTAATAAAGTTTCCCTTTTTAATACCACTACTGAGCATGCGTAATGTCAAACTGCTGAATTTATTACTGCTAGACCTTATATGAATTCCAATAATTCCCTATTAATACCGGCCCTATTTAAATAGTGCTTGTACCCATAATTTAGGCCGAGTTTATAAATCAGAATTTAATTTTAGTATTAGTAATAGTATTATCCTAACTTAAATTTAGAAATTTTTTGGTGGCAATTATTAGCTACATTTATCAAAAAATAAGTAATAATAATTAATAGTTTAAAAAACTAAAAAACACGCTTTTATATGCAACCGAACTAAAAATTAGAAAATAATTTTTCATTAAAAAAATATTGTCATTTCATAGTAAAAAGCGTGGGGTGCATTTTACTATTTTTTCATAACTTTTCGATCATAGATATTTGCAAATATAATAATTATAACATTTAATATATTTATCACCCCACGCTTTTTACTATGAAATGACAATATTTTTTTTAATGAAAAATTATTTTCTAATTTTTAGTTCGGTTGCATATAAAAGCGTGTTTTTTAGTTTTTTTAAACTATTAATTATTTTTCATTTTTTAGTTTCTGCTACTCTTGACAAAATGGCGAAAAATTTTTTTAATGAACAAGAGTGGCAAATTTTAAAATTTTTCCAACAGATTGCAACTCACTAAAAATTTCTTCTTCATTAAGTAGCAAAGTTTGAAATTTTGCCAACAGATGGCAATCCAGGCAATGTTTGGACCGTTGCCAATATATTGCAACCCACTAAAAAATTTCTTCTTCATTTAATAGCAAAGTTTGAAATGTTGCCAACAGGTGGCAACCTAGGTGTTGTTTTTATATTTTTATAATATAAAGGAAACATTTTTTTCCTGGCGATCCAAAAAAGAATGTTAATTTTTATTAATTGCACATTATGTATTATGTATACATTACACATAATGTAATTTTTATTATGGAATCCTTGAAGTAATGGTGCAACTAACCCTATATTTTTATTGTTCATAAAAATTGAACACCCATGGTGCAACTAACCAAATTGTGTAAAAACTAAAAAATTTCTTCTTCATTTAATAGCAAAGTTTGAAATGTTGCCAACAGATGGCATCCTAGGTGTTGTTTTTATAATATAATGGAATTTTTTTCCTGGCGATTCAAAAAAAGATAACGGGATACTGTTTTTAAATTATTGCATCTTCATCGGTCCTTGACACGTGTGCAAAGTTTCAAAGAAATCGAATAGCTGGAAGTTGGTTAAAATTAGGCTCAAAGATTCCGTTACATAGATAGATAGATAGATAGATAGATAGTTACAACCCAAGTTAATAAAAGCGTGTTAAAAATTGAACAAAAAAGGATTTACCGGTTTTAACCTTTTAATGGCACATAAGCAGTTAATCTTTTTCTCTATTTTAGTCTTAAGTTTTGGATTTTAGAGAATTTCAAGCTTGTTTTTTAAGACCAGAAAATTAAATTTGATTTATAAACACTTCAATTTAAATGTATGTTCTTGAATCTCGTGACTAATGCTAATACTAATACTAAATAAAATTTTGAATTATAAACCCGGCCTTAGAGTTTACCTATCTCTTTGTTTTATGGCTCTGATACTAAGTCAACTCGCCAGTTCTTCCGTTCCGGTCATATAAGCTATTGCTTATAAGTTTTCCCGGCTTTGTCCGTGGAAAATCTGGATAATTAAGCTTGAAACTTCCAGACTTTCCTAGCATATGAATGTGACACACTGTAATGAACTGGGCAAGGTAGACTGATTTTATTTTTGTGCAAAAAAATAAAATAAAATAAAGTAATTAAAAGTGCTACAAAATTTAATTTAATTTTTAATATAATCAAGCAAAGAAAAACTGATTTTTATTTATTAAATAATGTAGTGGCTCAGGAAATTAAAATTTCACTACAATAAATAAAATTTTAAAATATCATTTTTATAATTTAAAATAAAATAAAGTTAAATAAATAAATAAAATAAATTTTCATTCCAGATTAAAAACAAGATTTCTTAAAAACTTACTGTTAAAAGAAACAAAACCAATTTAATTTTATTCCAAGTCACTGAAAGGGTAAAAATCCAAATAAATATTTTCTAAGTTCACAGTTCACTTTCAACTACTTTTGTTCCGCGCATTTTTGACCGAACGAGGGAAGAACCACGAAGAGACTGACTGAGTAACTTAACCATATTAACCAGGAAAGCTCACCCCTTCTAAGTAAAGAACATTTATTGCCTATAAAATTTTCTTACACTACATATAATTAAAAACCTAAATTATTTGACAGCTTGTTTACAAAATGTTACTGCAGGTGACGAAGAAGTAGCAGTATAAAAGTAATAAATTCAATTAAAACATAACATATTTTACAGATTGTCTCATAAATTTTGTAAAAAAGCGGAAGAATATAAAATTTTAAGTGTTTTTGACCAATTTATGTCTTAATAAATCTCAATGTCCGGTAAACATTTGGGATTTTGTACACGTGTTTTATAGTATAAAAAGAGCACGATAATTCCGTAAAAAGGCAGTACAATCCAAGACGCTACGCGATATACATCAAGAAAACGGTTAAGCCTCGGGAAAATGTCAGTTCGGGAAAAGTTCAGTGAAAGTTTAATATAGTACAACCAAAGACCTCGGGAAAATGTCAGTTCGGGAAAAGTTCAGTGAACCGTCGAGATAGTACCTACATCTAAGAACTTTGGTCAGTATAGTTTAAGAAAAGAGTAAAAACCCAAGAAAGTTAATCTTCAGTCGGAAATTAAGTACATTCTACGACGTTACGCGATATACATCTGGAAAACTGTGAAACTCGGAAAAGTCTGTCAGTTGGTAGTACGGTCCGTAATCCGGTGTAGTGAAAATTCAAACGGCTAGAAACGCTAAAAGTCAGTACTGTAAAAGTGTCGGAAATAGGTTAAAGGGTCGTAAAGTGAAACAAAAGTAAGTGTCGTGACATAGTGGAATAAATATTGAAAGGTTTATAAAAATTAACTTAGAATTAGTGATTGCTCGAGTGGCTCCCGTAATTATACTTAATCTAAAATATGTACACAGTGTTTTACAGTGTTTTAAAATAAATGGTGCTCCCTTAAAATTTATCACAGTGTTTTTTTATTATCAGTACAGATTTGCTTTAAATTACCTAAAAAAATAAATTCTATTATAATTCTTTAAAGTGTTTAAAGTAATAAATCATATGGCAAAAAGGTTCTCCCGAACCCTAAAATTAATTACCTTTTAGCAGACACAGCCGGAATATTTACTTGAGGTGTTAGATTTTAAAAGCAGTGCCGTGCCGCTACATTTGGTGTCAGGTCTGAGGGTAAAAGGAAAAAAAAAAGAAAAAATATAAGCAACATTTGATGTCAGGTCTCAGGATGAAGAAATCAGAAAAAATAGAAGTTTTAGGAGATCCTTTGTTGTGAGTAAAATAACCACCTAACTACCACAAAAAGTGCCATATTGAAAACATGACGACAAGTACTACAGCCATCACAACAACTGGTACAACAACAGCTCCTGTGTCAGCTTCAACTCCTACAACTACAATAAGCAACCTTAAATTTGGAATTGAATCATTACCAACCAACGATGGAACAACCAACGTGAATGATTTTGTGGCAGCTATTGAACAAACAGGAAAACTGAATCAGATTCTAAACTTCAAACAACAACCGACTGGGATCTTTTTAAGGACTATATAAAGAAGCAGTTTATCAGATCAATTGCAACTTCCACGGAACTTTCCGAGTACTACCCATTACTTAGGAATGTAGTTTTCAGACGGTGGGTAGTCGTCTGTTAACCAAGGCTAAACAACATTTTAGAAAAGAAGCTTTGAACTCGTCGGGAATGGCTGCAACTTTCGAGGAAAGCAAGACAAATGGTATTAAAAATGAAGAAAATATGTTTGAAGGTATAAAGGATGATAAAAAATAGTGTAAGTTTATAGAATGGAGCAAGTATCTCCCTTATTACTAAATTAGTAGTTCCGGCCATGACACAGGCAATTTTTGGAGCAAATTAGAGAGGACTGACTAAAGTTTCTACATCTTACGTGGTTTTAGAACCAAGTGATGATGCACCGAAAGGGCTACTCGTCGCTAGGGTAATGTGTAAAAGCAAGCAAAACAGTTTCTTTAATGGAAACAGTATACCTACTTAGGACAAGCTACAGTGCCGTTAAGTTATAGTAGTAGAATCAAGAGTTTTCATGTAGAGCTGGAAGAAAAAGTAGCATAAAGGGTAAGCTTACAGTGAAGAGAAAAGGAGCTTGAGGAGCAAGCTAAAAGTGAAGAAAAGGTAAGCTTGAAGGGCAAGCTTATAGTGAAAAGAAAGTGAGCTTAAGGAGCAAGCTAACAGTGAAGAAAGAGAATTAGCTTGAAGGGCAAGCTAATGGTGAAGAGTAAAATGAGCTTAAGAATTAGGCAAACAGTGATAAGAGTGAAACAAAATGGTGTTGGGACGAGAGAAACATAAGAGAATTTAAGGCGCCAGAGTTTTCCTGAATCAAGAGGTACTGATAGGTGTAATATAATTTGTAATTTAATCCTAAGAAAAATGTCAAGAGTTACGACTCAGCACTTGGTAATCCAACGAAGTGTAGACAAAGCAAGGGCTGCTAAAGAAAAGAATCCTGTGTAAAAGAGAAGGAATATTCCCAAGGATGATAAATACAACAGACAAAGAAATGCTTACAAAATGCAACAGTGTTGTAGGAATGGCATATGACGCATAAATTTAAACACAAAAAGAAAGTGAGTATCCCATAAGAAAAAAACTACTGTATACGGAAGGCCTAGAAAAAAACATCTTATAGAGAAACCGTAATACAAGAAAATAATAAGAATACCGTACAGAAGTGGAAAAAACGAGATAGGTTAAGGTACATGTGTTAATAAAGAACACCAAACAGGGTTAACGAGTTTAAAGCTATGGAGAACGAAGAGATCCACGTATTAAACAAAATGAGAAATATTGTAAAAATGATAGTTAGCCAAGTGATTCAGAATATGAGAGTTTTAGTAATAATAAACAAACAAATATTATATGACAGAAAAAGTGCAAGACTGATTAAACTAAAATTAAAATGTTAAAATAAATTATGGTTTTTGCTGACCTACGCGAGAAATGAGATTAGCCAGCGATATAAAAACTACAATTTAGGATAAGTTATATCGAGGAGCCACCTAATAAGTAAACTCTAAGTAATGAAAAGTATAAAATTATCGTATGCCTAAAATTTAAAAGTGAGACAAGGACCACAGTGCATAGGTAATTGTTCAGTTTGTCAACCTGTTTCGGCGGATAGGTTCACCGCAACCAATTATCGGACATTATTGTTCCAATTGAGAGTTCCAGAGTGTTTGTACCCAGCCTGGCAGACAAGGAGAAGTCTTGTGAATGGAAATATTTTGCAACCAGCTTCTACCGTGCCAAAGCAGCCAGAAGGATGTCCCCTATCACCCCACCCATCTCAACATCAGGCAAGGAAGGTTCTCGCAGCAGACTGTGTACGTCGTGTCATCACTGGGATCCATACCTAGAAAGCAACAGGCCGCAGGAAGCTGCACAATCAAATGTCCCATGCACGACGACAACACAACAGAAAAATGGTGGATGTCATCCACGTTTGAAGACCACAACCGCTTATTCGTTTTTCTAAGACCAAAGACAAAAGAGTATAAGGTGGTAAGTACCCCTGGCAGCACTAAATTAATTTTAAACTAGTTTTAAATGTAGTAGTAATATAAATTTTGTAACTAGAGAATGTTTAGCATTTTTAACCTTTTAAATGTGTGTAGGAATTCATAGATTTATATTTTTAATTTTAATAAGTTAGGAATAATTTAAAAATTTAGTATGGGTTTAGTTTTTAAAAAGCATATATTCTGGGAAATAGAACGCTGTGCAATGTTTTTTTTACTTAAAATAAATTTAATGTGATTTTCAAAAAAGTATTAAATTTTTTTATATAGAGTTTTGTTATTTTTAAATAACTTAATTTTGAAATATGAGATTTTATTTATACAAATAAAGTATCCATACACACATTCCAAGTTCATGTAATAAGGGGTTATATAATAGTATTTATGAAGGCTTGAACTTATCATACGATTATGAAAATAATTTTTGTTAATTTAATTTGTGTTTTTGTATATTAACGTTGTAATTTAATACACACTAAGTGGATAGGTATACATAATTGAAATTTTGAAAATATAAATTCGTATGAGTGGATCTAGTCATATAGTAGTTTAAATAGAAACATTAGATTTATAAGTATTACATTGGAACCGCTATGTCACAAAGGCCATAAACAAAGTTCACCACCTTTTTACTATACCGACTCTAGCCATAAAAACATAGGGTTTAGATAAAGTCAAGGGCTATGACCTATAGGGTAACGTGACCTATAGTAACCCAAATAGCAGGTACTTTTACGCACGTGTTTACAAAATACTTTCATTAAGAAAGATATTTCGTTCTGGATACGGGGGAGTGTTGTAATGAACTGGGCAAGTTAGACTGATTTTATTTTTGTGCAAAAAAATAAATAAAATAAAATAAAGTAATTAAAAGTGCAACAAAATTTAATTTAATTTTTAATATAATCAAGCAAAGAAAAACTAATTTTTATTTATTAAATAATGTAGTGGCTCAGGAAATTAAAATTTCACTACAATAAATTAAATTTTAAAATATCATTTTTATAATTTAAAATAAAATAAAGTTAAATAAATAAATAAAATAAATTTTCATTCCAGATTAAAAACAAGATTTCTTAAAAACTTACTGTTAAAAGAAACAAAACCAATTTAATTTTATTCCAAGTCACTGAAAGCGTAAATATCCAAAGAAATAGTTTCTAAGTTCACAGTTCACTTTAAACTACTTTTGTTCCGCGCATTTTTAACCGAACGAGGGAAGAACCACGAAGAGACTGACTGAGTAACTTAACCATATTAACCAGGAAAGCTCACCCCTTCTAAGTAAAGAACATTTATTGCCTATAAAATTTTCTTACACTACATATAATTAAAAACCTAAATTATTTGACAGCTTGTTTACAAAATGTTACTGCAGGTGACGAAGAAGTAGCAGTATAAAAGTAATAAATTCAATTAAAACATAACATATTTGACAGATTGTCTCATAAATTTTGTAAAAAAGCGAAAGAATGTAAAATTTTAAGTGTTTTTGACCAATTAATGTCTTAATAAATCTCAATGTCCGGTAAACATTTGGGATTTTGTACACGTGTTTGATAGTATAAAAAGAGCACGATAATTCCGTAAAAAGGCAGTACATCAATCCAAGACGCTACGCGATATACATCAAGAAAGCGGTTAAGCCTCGGGAAAATGTCAGTTCGGGAAAAGTTCAGTGAACCGTCGAGATAGTACCTACATCTAAGAACTTTGGTCAGTATAGTTTAAGAAAAGAGTAAAAACCCAAGAAAGTTAATCTTCAGTCGGAAATTAAGTGCATTCTACGACGTTACGCGATATACATCTGGAAAACTGTGAAACTCGGAAAAGTCTGTCAGTCGGTAGTACGGTCCGTGATCCGGTGTAGTAAAAATTCAAACGGCTAGAAACGCTAAAAGTCAGTACTGTAAAAGTGTCGGAAATAGGTTAAAGGGTCGTAAAGTGAAACAAAAGTAAGTGTCGTGACATAGTGGAATAAATATTGAAAGGTTTATAAAAATTAACTTAGAATAAGTGATTGCTCGGGTGGCTCCCGTAATTATACTTAATCTAAAATATGTACACAGTGTTTTACAGTGTTTTAAAATAAATGGTGCTCCCTTAAAATTTATCACAGTGTTTTTTTATTATCAGTACAGATTCGCTTTAAATTAACTAAGAAAATAAATTCTTTTATAATTCTTTAAAGTGTTTAAAGTAATAAATCATATGGCAACAAGGTTCTCCCGAACCCGTGCCGTGCCGCTTTAACACTTCTAACAATCAACAACAGCGATGAACTTCTGAACATGAATAAATTGTGGCTGTCAAGCCAAAGACTGCTACTGGTATCGCGCATAACCGTCACTTTCACCACTGACGCTTTTTCCGCAAGGCTTGCGCACCTCCTCGACCATACGAAGACATCATGTCTTCAACACCAAAACGTAAAAACCTGAAGCTTTAGGAATCTTCACTCACAGCGCTTAGCCCCAATTTTGCGTGACTCCTTCAGCCGCCTACCGGGGAAGTCTATGTAGACTTCTACGTAAACGTGAACCTCACTACTCGAACACCGAGGAAAAATCGGGCCTTAGAGTTATCAGTTGACAGTACCATTAACCTGAAAAGAAAAGGGAAAAAAATAGTAGATTTTCTTTATTGTTTTGTCAGGGTACAATGAAGAAAGGGTAAATTCACTCATCGTCGGTACCTTTGATCTTTTAGTATACGGTCGAATGACCTTGACGACGCCATGTTTTAAAGCAAAATGTAAGGCATGTACTGGCCACACATAAAATAAAAGAGTTGTATTTAAAAAATTAAATTTAAAATGTATATATATTTTTATTTGTGATTTCTTATGTCACATACGTAATATAATACATAAATGTGAGCCATTTTTAGGACACATACCTTTAAAGAGAAAAGTTTGGTATGTCTTGAAAATAAAACCTTTGCTCCCAGAGCACCAAGTTTTATTTATATATTTTTTGGTTTATTACTACTTATGAAGGTTATACTTATATGTTTTTATTCAAGTATTATTTAAAAACGTGCCTTGATTCTGTAAAAAGATAAAAAAAAACTAAAACGTAAATACAATTGTTAGACTTTGTTGTTAAAGTTTATTTATTGAAAAAAGGATGTTTTCAGTTTAATGGATTTATAAATGGGTTATAATTATACAATTTTTATTTAAACGTTCATTCATTTTACAATTTAATTTAACTTTAAAGATAGAGAACTTGGCCCTTTTTAAATGTATTAGCGACAGAATATGTCTGATGCTACAAGCGCCATCGACCTAGGTCCCTGGCATTAGATATCTTTTACAGGTTAATTTCAATATCTAAGGTAAATAAATAATAAAATTATGGAATCCATACATTGCAAATTCTGCCCGTAATAATTGGATGTTCTCTGACTCTTGCTTGGTTTTGACCTCTGTTTATAAATATTGACGACATTAGACGTTCGTTATTTACGTAAGGCGCTATTTAGATACCGCATACGGTACTTGTTTGTTTTTAGAGATATGGAAGACCCCGTATGACAAACGGTTAATTACTCCTGTCTAGCGTTTACGTTAATACCGCATGAAGTTACAGTACCACCCATATCTCTATTTACAGAAATATATTTGAAAAAGCACGGTTTTAAGTATTTTTACTTCTAAAAACTTTTCGATTTTGTGGTCGGCAGTTGTTCGGTTAGGCAAACAGTTCCGAAATTAAAATGAGACCAAAATATGGCACGACCTAAAACCGACATAAATAAAGCCAGGCACTATACTATAGCCTATATTATACTTTATTAAAGGATTTAAGACAACATGATGATAAAAAACACTTCAATTATTTAAGAATGTCATAGGAGCATTTTGACAAATTGTTACAGAAAGTTGAGTAAACTATTAGCAGGTTCCACACAGTTCGTGAGCCAATAACTGCAGGCGAACGTCTAGCTTGTACTCTAAGGTAAATAGGTAACAAAAAAAGTGAATGTGGTAAATAAAAGACTAAGACAAGCTATTAACCAAAGTTGCCTAATTTTTTACATAATAAAATTAAAATTGTTTATTATTATCCATTATACAATCCATTTGCCATCCCACAGACACATGATAATTGACATCTATTGACCTTCAAAACCGTAGTATCAACCAAAGAAAATTCTAACATAAAATACCATATTCAAAACAAAACGCTTTAATATTTTCCGCTACAATGGACGTGTCGGCGGATTTTCTGTGCGAATTTTTAATACGCGGGCGGAAAACCGCTGTCATGGACAGCTGGCTTTACTTTACATTTTATTTATGAACGCACTCTTGATCAGTCTCTAAAAATAGGCCTAAAATTAAATTCTAAGGCCGAGTTTATAAATCAGAATTTAATTTTAGAATTAGTATTACCCTAACTTAAATTAATTAAGATTTTTTTGGTAGCAATATTTAGCTACATAAAAAAATAAGTATTGAAACTTGAATAAAAAGGATTACTGGTTTTAACCTTTTTCTGGGCAATTAATATTTTTCCCAGTCTTAAATTTTGTATTTCAGAGAATTTCAAGGTCGTTTCTTAAGATCAGAAAATTAAATTTAATTTATAAACACTTCAATTTACATGTATGTTCTTGAATCTTGTGACTAATGCGAATACTAATACTAAAATTAAATTTTGATTTAAAAACTCGGCCTTCGTAGTTAAACACGAGTTGTAAAATTGATTTACAAATGGAATATGCTACGGACATTACAGTTTAAAAAAAATATACCAAAAAGTTTAACCGGTCGCTGATTTGACATAACCAATGACGTAACATAATGGACCGGCCCTTGCGATCGCTTATTGCGGCCAACGAAAGAGAGAGAGGTCCGAGAGAGATGGAGCTAATTATGGAAAAACGTGCTTTTAAAATTCGTTTACCGTTGGAAAGCAGTCGATTTTAAAAGTGATTATACTTTAATATACTATACTATATATACTTTATATACTTTAATCCCCATTATCCCATTTAAATTCCATTTTTTGCAGGGCTTTCTTCCGTAATTAGCTGCATCTCTCTCGGACCTCTCTCTCTTTATTGGCCACAAATAAATTCACAGCAGCAATACATCGGGGCCGGTCCATTATGTCATGTCATTGGACATAACCTACGGACATAACCCAACTTAAGCAAATTTGTATTTTTAGCTTCTAAGAAATGGCTGCTCTAAAAACTGAAATTCATGAGGAAGAACATGAGGGCGAAAATGATAATGAAACTGAAGATTTAGGAGAAGCTCCTGAAGTGGCAAAAAAGAACAAAAAGAAAAAGAAGAAAAAAAGCCAGGTAGGCTATATATTTCATTTGGTAGCATGCTGTTTTTAAATGTTATTTTTTAAGCCAAAAGCGAAGCTACTGAACTAAACACTCAAGAAACACCTAATGACACACAGGAAAATGGTGTTGCCACTGAAGTCCCAGAAACTACTGAAGAAGGGGAAAAAAAGAAAAAAGGCGAAACCGTAAAAGGGGGAAAGCCAACACAAACTGATCCTCCTTCAGTACCAGTTATTGAATTGTTTCCAGATGGAGTATTTCCTGTAGGTGAGATTCAGGAGTATCCTCTTGTCAATGATGATCGAACTGCCAAGGACCGCTTTACTTCAGAAGAAAAGAAAGCTTTAGACAGAATGCACAATGATATTTACAATGAAGTGCGGCTAGCAGCTGAAGCTCATCGACAGGTAATAAAATAAATGCATTTTACTTAAGATATGCTTATTATTGGGTATGTGAAAATGTTTGAAAGTAAGTGTTATTAATTCTTCTGGACGCCTGGGCGGATAGACAAAACTGATACTGTCTCGAGCGCCGCTTTGTGCATGTCATGCAAAACTGTCATTTGTCACATTGGGAGGTCATGGTTAGTTCTAGCATAGAGTAAGGAAATTATAAAGAGTTATCATGGGATAGCCACTTTCAGGACAGGTCATGCGAAAACTTCCAATATAATAAAATTCCTTTTTCATTCAAATAGCGCCTGTTAGTCATTTTTGTTGCCAGATTGTGCATTTGTTCCTTCTAACTAGTATATAAGCGCTGAAGGCAGTGTAACTGCTCACAAGGTCATATTTGTTTGCCGTTCGCCGGTGTCAGTCGCTGGTTGTTTGAAACGTAAGAGTATAGATATAGAGATAGTTGGCTGATACTTTTGGCTTCGAATTTTAGCAGTGTTTAGAATCTATTATGTTATTTAATATACCTTTATTATTATTATTGGGTTTAAGCTGCTTATTAGAGACTACATTATACAGAGTGTTAAATAAAAAGTCACAGTTTTGATCTTTGAATTTAAAATAGTTATTTAAAAGTAGTACATTTTTGACAAGTTTTTATTTAAGTAAGGTTATTTTTATCCAGATCCTATAAAAAAATTAAAATTAGAGCCATTATACCAAATAAATATAACAACAATAAATGCACAATTGAATTAGGTATACAGGTTGTTTAAAAATTAAATAAACCACTGGGCATCTGCAAAGTGTAAAGAAATTTGTGAGTCCCATCTCTATAAAATTAAAAAAAAATGTTTTTTTCGCATACATTTATTAATTGAGTTTAAATATAATTGATTATTAAAAAATTTACAAAAGGTTATTTAAAAGTAGTGCATTTTTGCCAATTTTTTTGTATTAAATAGGGGTTATTTCCCCTAAATCTGAGTCAAAATTCATTAAATGAGGGTCAGTGTACCTAGTTAAGATAACCATAATAAATGCATCCAAAAAACTAATAGATTACACAGGGTACTTACAAATTAAATGAAGCAAAATGGTAAATGCAAATTTTTAGAAATTCATGTTTTAAAAAATGTTTTTTGGAAAGTTCTTTATTAAAGAAAATACGGAGTTATACAAAAGTATATCGCATTTTGCATAGTTTTTCATTAAAATTGAGGTAATTACCTGGAATTAATCTAAAGCCATTAAGATAGGCACAGTTGGGTTTAATTAACAAAATGGCAATGAAACACACTTAAAAACCAAGGGATTATGTAGGTTGTTTAAAAAGTAAAAAATTGCAAATCTTCGAAATTGAAAAAAAAAACGTTAAAACGAATATATTCTAATTTTTTATAGTATCGGGGTAGCGCAAATTTGAGTAATCTGTATATAAACAAAATATTTTTAAAAAATGGACTTTATTTCTAATTTATCAACCACTTTCAACAAAATCTAACTTTCATAGTTTAGGCGCTATAGAAGCCCAACACACTAATGAAACCTCCTGTATAATAATAAAACCCCCAAAAATTTTTATTTGTCCCTTTTAGGAGATGCTTATGAGATATACAGGGTTGTGATTAATAAATTTTTTCAATTTGCGGCATTGTGCCTCCGCGGCCGCCCTTGTACCAGCGCTCTGGTTGAAAGGTTAATTTGTTATACTCACTATACAGGTTGTCCGGATTTCGTCGACAACTGAAATATGAGGAGGGTCGTAAAAAAAAAAAAGATTGCCCTGTATGTCAAATACAAAAAAAGCCATAAAAAATCTGTATGTAGCACAACTTCGCGGAAACTTTAAGTCTCTATCTCTAATAATAACCAAGATACCATGCAATTGCATCGAAATCCGGACACCCTGAATGTAAACTTAGTTTTCAATTTAAAAACAAATTATATTTTTTCCTTTTTGTAAAACTAACTTGTTAAGACCATGAATCATTAAAACCGTTGCAATTTACCACGAATTTTTATTTCGCTTAACTTAGAGACAAATACAACTCACCTTATTAAAATAATATTCTTTATAATCTTACCTAAAATGTGAAAACGCCGCCGCCGTTGCTTGGAGACACGCAATAAGTTTGCGTGTCTCCGTCTTAGAATATTATTCTGTGTCTCCGTACCACCCAACAAGCTAACCATTGCCTGGGTACCAGGACACGAAGGCCACGAAGGCAATGAAGAAGCTGATAAATTGGCAAAGGAGGGGCTGGTAGGACAATGGTAGGTCCTGAGCCCTACTGTGGTATTCCATCATGCCAGGTAAGGTCATCCATTAGATCATGGATTATGAGGGAATCACAAGACTGGTGGAGGAGAACACCAGGACAGCGTCAGGCGAAAGTGTTCATCAAGGCTTACTCGCCAGAATTTACAAAAGACCTTCTGAATTATAACCGGAAGGCAGTAAGAATAATAGTGGGTCAACTGACAGGTCATTGCAGACTGAATAAACACCTGGAAACTATGGGCCTGGCAGAAGAAAACCTATGTAGGTTCTGACAGGAGGAGGAAGAAACCGCAGAACACGTATGGTGCTACTGCGAAGCCCTTTGTCGTCTGCGGTTTGCAAGGCTGGGTGAAGAAAAACCTAAAGCGGCAAGATATACCAAGGGGCCAGTTTCAAGCTTGAGGAGTCTGATTAAACAGACCGGCTTAGATAGCGTGCTCTAACCTATGGACGGAGGACACACAATAAACCTGAGCAGGTTGCAGTGTTAGAGGATATGCAATCCACCTCCTAATCTAATCTAATCTAATCTCCGTACCACTGTGGCTGGTTTTACACGAGGCTTCGACCAAACTGGCAACAATGTCAAGCTGGCCGCCAGGCAGCGCTTAGCCGGCCGCCAAAGCGGTACAAAACTTTTAGCACGCCATGGTTTCTCTTATCCGTAGGTACGTAACTTTATAGTTCTAGTTAGCTAATTAAAAAAATAAAGAAAGATTTAATCAAATCAGATTAAAAACATTTTTTGAAAAACACAAAAATGTTGTACAAGTAGTAACTAACCAGAAGTAACCATGACCCCCAATGTGACTGTTTTGCAAGACCACATTTCAAACCAAACAAATTACAGAAAGCGTCGCCCAGGACGGAAGCCATTTTATCTATCCGCCCGGGTGAATAGACAGTTCCTTATTAATATACTGGTATGGTACTAAACTTAAGGGGTGACTTCTTATGTCTTTTTATAAAGAAAAGTTCCTATAAACAAATGTCCAGACTTACTTCATTTTTGAGTTATTAAAAAGTCGGTATTTTTAAAATATTTTAAAAAACGTTTTACCAATTTACATGAAATTCGGTACACTTATTTAATGTTTTAATGCGCTTCTAAACCTTTACCTAGATTATATTTATTGAGTCCAGTGGCGTCTTAGTGGGCACCCAGCCTATATAATTGAGGAAAAAAGTACGCT
Organism: Listronotus bonariensis; assembly: GCA_014170235.1. NCBI lineage: Eukaryota > Metazoa > Arthropoda > Insecta > Coleoptera > Curculionidae > Listronotus > Listronotus bonariensis. The sequence goes on from JACEGR010007520.1 coordinate 28,837, forward strand.
ACTGGCTTTTTTAAAAATTTTATATTTTTTCTGATTAAGCAATTTAAAATGTGACTTTTTAATCTCATGTATTTTTTCTTATTTAGCTTTGTTTTCTCGAAAATAAAAATAAATCCACTTTAATTTCTTCTAAAAGTACCTATAGACAACATGATAAAAAAGATAATAAAAATAAATAATTATTTGCCCTAAAATAGGTAAGCAGTCATGTACGTAACTTTTAATTGCCTAAACAGAAAAAAATATAAAAACTGTATAAAAAGTCAGTGCAATACTTTTTTCCTTAATATTATTGGCTGCGTTGCCTACTGAGACGCCACTGGGCCCAATAATCGTAATCTAGGTAGAGCTTTAGAAGCTCATTATAACAGTAAATATGTGTACCAAATTTCAGGTAAATCAATTAAGGGGTTTTTAAAACATTAAAAAAACAAATAAAGCAAGTCTGGACATATGTTTAGGGGAAGTTTTTTCATAAAAAGACATAAGAAATCACTTCCTTCAGTTTCGTACCGTAGTCAGGAAACATCCTGTATAGTTTACTAGATTAAAAATATATTCTCAAAAGTTATTTACCTCTTCCTAGGTCTGCTAAATGATCTTTTTACTTATTGCCAGTTTTAAGAAAAAATATTAGGTTAGAGGTCAAGAAAAAAGTGTGGTTTATATAACATGTTATAAAATAGGTGGGTATTTAGGAAAAAGCATACCTACAAATTTGGTTTTTACTTTATTTATTTAAAACTTACTGTAAATGGTTGTTTCATAAAATTAATAATAACAAAGAAAAAATTACATGCATTTACAGAATTACATAAATAAGCACATAGGTTTTGATACAAGCAGTTTTTAAATTTTAGAAAGCACAATATATATTTATTTGTTAATAAATAGAAAACGCCATTGATAAATTACAGAAACAATGTAAATTTAGAAGAAAAGTTAGAATCAACAAATTTATATTAAACAAATTGAGAGTCCTCAAAAAAGTAAATTGAAGAACCTATAAAGTAGAATAGAATTTAAAAAAATCCAAATCATTTTGGATCAACACACAATTACACAAAAATTAAGAACACAAGTTTTTTATCTCGCTTGGAGCCTATAAATATATATGTATGTATTATGTATATGTATAAGGTAAAGCACCCAATAGCTGACATGTTAACAAACATTCCAGAATCCATATGGTTATTCACCGGTTTGTTAACTTTTTTAAGGAAAAGAAATATGATGTTGACGTTTCTCCTGGTGTTTTACACCTCTTTTAATAGTCAAAAAACCTTTATTGACTAGCTTTGGAAAATTATGATATATTTTTAAAATAGTGTAAAATACCCAATACCTGAGATATGAAAATTTGGATTTACCCATTTCTTGACAACAGTTTGAACCAAAAGCTGACATTCATCCAAAACTATTTTATTTATTAGTCTAATTCAAGTATAGTTTAAAGCCATATGAAAATACAAATATTTGTTAGCGTTTGTCATTGTCAAATAATTTTTAAAAAACCTTTGAACGCCTTTAAAGCGAAAATGTAAATGGGCTCTCTGTAGTACCATTAGCTAACAGCCTGAGACCCATTGGTTGACACTTTGTTTTTCAGATATAAATGAGAGAAAATCTAGAATAGTTGTTAAGTAATCCATTATATTACAATAAAAACGTATGAAAACATAAATATATAAATAATTAAGATGATTTGAACAAACAATACAGCTTTTTTAAACTAACTTTGAAACATAATTATTATTACATTAAAAACACAGGTGAATATAAACAAATAACATATTTTTATAAATATAAAAAAGATGCAAGATCAAGATTACAATTGTGATCTAGCAAACTAACCATCTACAGATAATTCCTCTTTGAATTTATATTTTAATCGATCCCCACATATTATCATATCTGGGATCATAAGTTTTTTATTATCTGGTTTAAAAAAATTATGCTCACGTCATCATCATTTAATTTAAAAAACTCTGTATTTTCACATCGTTTCATTGCGACAACTTCTGCTTCGCTCTCCGACAACAGACTTTGAATAACGCAAACATATCTATGTTGTCGCTTTTTCCCCGGAAACTCGACTAAAACATAATCACTCTCCTTGAATGCCGTGTTTTGGATAGGAATATCTACTTACTATTTGATCGTTTTCATCGTCATTTTCATCCATATTACCATTCTCCATTTCGTCGCTGCTTCCGGAAGACTTCCAAGAATCAGACGTTTCAGAATCTGATGAAAAACTAAAGGGAGTTTTTTAACGATGATATAACTTTAATCTATAAAAAATATGAAAGTAAATATATTGTGATCGAAAACATAATGCTATGTAAAAGAACAACTTATTACATTAACGTTTAAAAATTATTTGCGGCATGTGGCCACCGCGGCAGTCTACCAGATAGGCTATTCTTTTAGTCCAATTTTGAGTGACTTTTTCGAGTACTTCCGGTCGTATATCCTGAATAACACGAGTAATGTTGGCTTCTAAGGCTTCTATCGTTGCTGGTTTATCAGCATACACTAATGACTTGACGTAGCCCCACAGAAAATAATCTATGGGCGTCACATCACAGGATCTGGGTGGATAGGTAACAGGTCCATTTCTCGAAATTAATTTGTCGCCAAACCTTGTTTGCAACAATGCGATAGTTTCGTTCGCCGTGTGGCATGTAGCGCCATCCTGTTGCATCCACATCTCGTCTGGATCAATATCATCCATATTTTGAAACAAATATTCATGAATCATGGTTCGGTAACGTTCTCCATTGACCGTAACGTTCTGTTCAGCCTCATTTAAAAAAAAAAATAAGGCCCGATGATCCCATTAGCATGTAAACCACACCACACGGTCACTTGTTCTGAATGTAATGGAGTCTGTTGGATTTCCTGTGAGTTAGCATCACACCATATCCGGCAATTTTGTTTATTCACTAATCCAGAAAGCCAAAAATGAGCCTCGTCGCTAAACAGAATCTTACGATAAAACAACGGGTCACCTTCCAGCTGTCCTAATGCCCAGTTAGCGAAACGACGACGCAAGCCATGATCTTGCGGCTTTAATTCTTGCACCAATTGGATCTTATAGAGGTATAGATCAAGATCTTTCCGCAAAATTTGCCAGGTAGTTGACGGACAGAGCCCAACTTGTTGCGACCGACGACAAATGGATAACTTTGGATTCTCTTCCACACTTTCACGCACAGCGGCAATATTTCTTTCATTACGCACATTCCTTCGACGTAGTGGTGTTTTCACATCGTGTAAAGAGTACGTGGTACGAAATCTATCCACAGTACGACGAATTAGTAACTCAGATGGACGATCGTGTGGCCCATAAAATTCACGAAGTCTTCTATGAGTCTGGCGAACTGATAACTGATTTTCAAAGTAAATTTGGATAATTTGGTAACGTTGGTCAAGCGTAAGTTTATTCATGATGATTTGCCAAAGTATACTGAAAATAAATTTTATGAACAGTGTCAGATTGACAGTTAAGTCTGACAGTTGTTGCCATGTAAAGTTCTATCCAACCTAAAAAATACCCAATATATCTGCAGGTTCGTTTTTTCGGTAAATATTTCTTAGCTTTTATTTTATTTTCTTTTGCAGCCTTTTTTGTTCTTTTAATTTGATCTGCAATTCTTTCTTTTTTTTGCGTTCCTAAACTTTTTTTATATACACCTATAAATACCTCTCTTACCGAATATATTTTTTTTTCTATCCGGTTTTTTTCCTGCACATCTGGGAACCCTACAAAAACCACAATGTACTTTATTATTAAATTGAGATACCCTACAGTTGCAACCAAAATGGAACACCCTGTAAAGTAATTGAAGGGTTTTTTGCAATAACAACTAATGTAATTTTTTTCTAATTTTGTGCTGTTTGCACCACCCTATATAAAAATTCCGTTGTCATATCCTGACCAACTATTGTAACGAAAACTGTCATAGTCAGCCAAATAATGCGACTGGAATATCGCCTAGTTTCGCAAAAACAACCAATGTCAAGGTTTTTTTCAAATTTACAACAAAACCAAAGTTTTTTAAAAAGCTTAGAGCTAAAACAGTTGTACACAGCCTTCCTCAAAAAACCAAGTAGTGTGGCATTATAAAAATTTTAAGTTGCTTGAACTAACAATGACATCGATTTGGATGAGGATTATAATAGTGACAGGTGTAAATAATATAAAATGGTTCTTTTGACGAGTTTTTATGTATATTTGAATATTTAATAAAATGTTAAATAAGATTGTAGTAGATTTTATATTAAAATTTTTGAAATAACAGCCAATGTCAAGTTTTCATTTCCCAATTTAAAAAAAACTAATGCTTATAGAACATTCAAGTGTATCTCTAAAGGCGCAAAGTATAGATATATTTACGAATAAATTACAAAAATGTATAAAGAATTAGCCATATATGTAGGTTTGATAAAGTTTTTTTAATATATTAAAAATTGGACTTGGCTGTTTAAAAAAAAATTAATTGTTTGGTAATATTCACATTAGTACGAGATCCGAATAGGAGACGACCTTCACCTATCTGTTTGCCGAATAAAAACTGTTTTATATTAAAGATAGTATTTAAACCAAGGTATCGCCATAAGGTTGCCTAAAAAATTAGGTCAAGGCTATTTTTAATTTAAAAAATAACCTTAAAATTCTTGACACACCTTGTATAATGGCAACCCCTATATTTTTAAATACGTAAGTATGCTAGTTATTAAAATATATATTTTTAAATAATACAGAATGTACCAAAAAAATTTTAAAGTTAAAATTTGAAAATTTACCATAGCTCTATTTATAAAATCGAAGAAACCCAATGTACTAATATATTAGTAACCTCATATACAATACAAAAAATGAAAATTAGCATTATACAGGGTCACTCAAAAAATTTAAAGCTTACTTTTTTTTTAATTGCCTTGACCTAATTTTTTAGGCAACCCTATGGCGATACCTTTATTTAAATACTATCTTTAATATAGAACAGTTTTTATCCGGTAAACAGATGGGTAAAGGTCGCTTCCTATTCGGATCTTGGACTACATTGTATATGCTGGGTTACTGAAAAGTATTGCAACTCTAAAATATCTTTAAAGCTACATTTAAAGATCAATTCAATAGTAAAAATACCACAATCGTCATACAAGTAAGGACGGCAAACAACTATCGCTGTCTAAACGCGTCGTTTAAATAGTGTGCGAGCAACAAAAAGGAGAATAATTGAAAGTGAGACAGAAGTGATGACCGTCTGGCCTTTTTATTATTGACGTTTAGTCTACCAAATTTAATATCTGAAGGTTATCAGACATGAATATCGGCACCATTGCCAGGTTTTTTCGTTCCGTGCTACACATATTTAATTTATTTATATTGCAAAAAATTGCGCAGGCGAAATTTAACAACTCCACAAATATTTAAAATTCCATTTTTACTAGCAGCTAAGATTTGACAATACCACATTTAAGGTAAAAGGTTCAGATACGCTCGAATATCTATAAAACCTCTCATTTTCGGTATTTGAAGGCTTCTGGGCAAGTAGAATTAAACAGTATTATTGTCATTATTGGAAAAAGTCGTCCATTTTTCTCAAAGAGACCTCTTAATATTATAAGTAAAAGTATAAGACAAACTCGAAGTCTGGGTCTCAGTCAAATAACATATATTTAAACGTTACACGTGTTTCGCCCTCTCGAGAGGGCGAAACACGTGTAACGTTTAAACATATGTTATTTGACTGAGACCCAGACTTCGAGTTTGTCTTATACTTTTACTTATTGTCATTATTGCCAGATTTTCCAGTTTTGCGCTACACGTAAAATTTTTGGTATTTTAGAAGAAATGACCCATTTATTTTAATTGCAATAAAAGAAGCGTGTCAACTTTACTAAGATTCCAAATTATCCAAATTCAATCTTTACCAGTTACCAAGATATGACAACACCGCAATTTCATTAAAATTTGGCAACAATGCTGATAAAAAAACCCAAATACCAAATTTTGTCAACACAGCTTTAGTGATTTTAAAGATATTTAGGCGCAAACGTACTTTTTGCTCAAAGTGTAGTGTATCTTATCTCAGCAATTAATAGAGACAGAATTTTGAAAATTCAGAAACTTACTAAATTTGATTCACCCATTAAATGCTTTAAAATTAAATGGGGCATTCTATTTAAAATAATTTTAAAAAAATACGTGTAGTACATAACTGGGAAATCAGGCAACAGTGCCGAAATCACTGTTCAATTCCACATGTCCAAAACACCCTAGATACTAAGTTTGGTAAATAAAGCTTTAGCAGTTTAAAATATATTTTGGAGTTGTGGTACTTTTTACTAACCCAATTTTTTCTATTTGGTTTATATTAAGTTTTAAATAGTTTTAGATAACAGATGGAATTGAAGATACGTTCTGTATTGCGGATTCATTTAATTGATGGTAGTTATTAGTTCTCTAGTTACTTGTTTTAATTTTTTTGTTTTTTTGGGGGTTTTTATTTATTTTTTGGCGTGTACCCAAATAACTACCATCAATAACAGATGGAGTTATTCATTAAGTTTGATTAGCTAACAACTTTTATGGCGTATGTAAATACTATTATATCTTAACATGAATTAAAGAGTTAAAAGTTAGAAACAACATTAGATAATATTATTGTTAAGTTTTAAAGATGGTAGCTAGGAGTAAATACTACAAAGTCCCAATTTAAACGATTTCACCATAAATTACCAAATGCATCACCTTGCATATGAATAATAAATTATTAAATAAACCTTCAATCACATATTAAATACCTAGGAGTAATTTTTAACCATAAGCCAAACTTAAAACATCATTTGACAAAAATCCAAAAAAGAAAATGCCTTTGAGAAGTAAACATTTTCGCTCCCCAACCTATAGAAATCATGGAATTAATACCTATACTGGCTGCCATATACACGTTTAGCCAAATCAAAATGTTCATATAGGCAATGCGTGGAGAGGAGACAGTCTAACGTGAATACGGCATCTAAATACCGTGACGCATATGTATAAACCTTTTCATTTGGCTGAACGTGTATATAAGATGGTGTGTTGACCTAATATTGGGTATGGTCAAATTTAATTTAACTCTTGCCGAAAGACAACTGCCAAAATAATAGAAACAGCCTAAAGAACAAGTTTTTCACAAATACAAAGATCAGACATCTCATAAATCCATTTCATAACCCATCCAATAAATATTTGTATGAACAAATAGGAATTAAGCCCATTTTAAAGGAAATGCAAAGTTTAACTAAAACTATACCTGTAAAAGACAGTACCCAAAAATCGATATACCAAACTATATAAATAAACTCTAACAATTTGAAATGTTTTTTTTTTTAAATTCTAAGTTGTAAAATTAGTTTTGGTCTTTTAAATTATTAGGAGGTGCTTCCTTGTTGAAATTAAAGGGTTGTTTGCTTTGTAAACATAGAGTCAAAAATAAGGTTTTTATTTTTCATCTCAAATGCAAAAAGCTGTAGAATAAAAAAATCAACAAAAATATTGCTATGTTAAAAATAAACTTTCTGAATATTTTTGCACATTTTGGAATTAATGGAAGTGGTGGAAATAGACTAACCCTATCGTTTTTGCTTAGCAAATTTAAAGTGACACACAATGACTCCTGGTTTTTTTCGTTAAACTTGCCAATTTTAAATTAAAAAATAAACTGTTAATCATGACGTACCGGTACAGGGAAATCAATTTTATAAAAAATGCCATTCATCTCCTGTCTCTACAAAATGTAAAAACTCTGGGACATCTGATGATTCGAAATAAAAAATGGTGTGTGATTTCTGTAATGATGTACATTGCTTAACCTGCTCAAATCTAACAACATCCGAAGCTCATGTAACTAGACTTAGCAACAAAGGACACTTTTGTTTGCATGCGACGACTGCACTTTTATTAACTTGGGTTGTAACTATCTATCTATCTATCTATCTATGTAACGGAATCTTTGAGCCTAATTTTAACCAACTTCCAGCTATTCGATTTCTTTGAAACTTTGCACACGTGTCAAGGACCGATGAAGATGCAATAATTTAAAAACAGTATCCCGTTATCTTTTTTGAATCGCCAGGAAAAAAATTCCATTATATTATAAAAACAACACCTAGGATGCCATCTGTTGGCAACATTTCAAACTTTGCTATTAAATGAAGAAGAAATTTTTTAGTTTTTACACAATTTGGTTAGTTGCACCATGGGTGTTCAATTTTTATGAACAATAAAAATATAGGGTTAGTTGCACCATGAGTTCAAGGATTCCATAATAAAAATTACATTATGTGTAATGTATACATAATACATAATGTGCAATTAATAAAAATTAACATTCTTTTTTTTGGATCGTCAGGAAAAAATTTTCCTTTATATTATAAAAATATAAAACAACACCTAGGTTGCCACCTGTTGGCAACATTTCAAACTTTGCTATTAAATGAAGAAGAAATTTTTTAGTGGGTTGCAATATATTGGCAACGGTCCAAACATTGCCTGATTGCCATCTGTTGGCAAAATTTCAAACTTTGCTACTTAATGAAGAAGAAATTTTTTAGTGAGTTGCAATCTGTTGGAAAAATTTTAAAATTTGCCACTCTTGTTCATTAAAAAAATTTTTCGCCATTTTGTCAAGAGTAGCAGAAACTAAAAAATGAAAAATAATTAATAGTTTAAAAAAACTAAAAAACACGCTTTTATATGCAACCGAACTAAAAATTAGAAAATAATTTTTCATTAAAAAAATATTGTCATTTCATAGTAAAAAGCGTGGGGTGATAAAAATATTAAATGTTATAATTATTATATTTGCAAATATCTATGATGGAAAAGTTATGAAAAAATAGTAAAATGCACCCCACGCTTTTTACTATGAAATGACAATATTTTTTTAATGAAAAATTATTTTCTAATTTTTAGTTCGGTTGGTAACTTGTATGAGCATTCATCAATAAATATTTGAATTTATATGTCTTTATTCGACATTACTTGGAGGTTAAAATACAATACTCATTTTGTTTTTAAAACAAAAAATAAAGATATTTTTTTGTTAAATTTCTCTTAAATGGTTGACTTTTGACCCTATGTTTATAAAGCCACCAACCCTTTATTTTGAACAAAAAATCATCTCCTAAAGTTTTTCGCATTTCTTTAGAGATACCCTGAATATTGTTTTGGATTTTTTTTTTTTTGTAAATAGCACTACTTTTGCATCCGTGTCTTAAGTAGTTTTATTGTAATAATATGGGTATTGTAAAATAACAAGGGTTGAAAGACCTAGGTCGATGACCCTTTATACAATTTTGGTTAATTAAAATTGTTTAATAATAAAATAACAGCTACGTTCGCGGTTGTGTGTCTATCTACCGCGGATGCCGAGAATAGCGTCCTAAAGGTGTGTTGCTGCACATTGGCGTAGTCTAACCAGGTCTAGAATACCACCCGCGACAGGTGCAGTAGGTGAAGACGCACCTTAAAACAACGAAGCTCCTAGTTACGAAGGTTTTTTCACAAATTTTGTATTGTCGATTATCCAGGACATGTTATTTTTGACCATTTAAACTCTTTAAGGACTCAGGATCTACTAAAACAATATATTGAAAAAAAACAACTTTTTTATCAATCTCCCCTATCTAAATACGTATTGTAATAAAATAGTTCTAAGACTTTAAATAATCATTAAACTAAACCGTATTAACCCTTAACCACAGAGATCCGGTAATTTTGACCGGCACGGCAGGGGCTTTCCGATTTATCAAGGTCATGGCATCCCCATCATTTGCGCATATATGCGTCATGTAGCTTTCTGACAGTTAGTTTTATGCTATTATCTAAGTCGTGAAAAATGCATGTCTTAAAGCAAATAAAAATATTGAGGTTTAAAGTAGGTACGACACCGGTCAAATTTACCGGTAGTCTGTGTTTATGTAGCAATTTTCAAATATATATTTTTTTATTTCTGGAGTTTTTACATTTATAAATTGCGTATGGACTGTAATCTGGGGCCTACAAACCGGGGAAAATATTAGAACTAGGATCATGAGGATACTTCGCCAAAACGGGTGAAAGAAGTGGATTCCGATGGTGGCAATAACAAATAAAATTTCGACCATCGGATCATGACACTGATTCAGAGATCGAGGTCAATGAATAAGACAAAGAAAATGGAGATTACAATAAAAAGTTAAAAATATTTTGCGATGATAACTTCTAAAATGATAAAATTCTCTGCAAATGGTCACCAGTGTTCTTTAGTTCCAAAGAATACACTCACGCTACAACATACCAGCAGAAAAAGTCTTATAACCAATATTTTTAATATTATTTTTGATGTGTTTTGTTTAAAATTGTTTTTCTTTTCTTTTCGTGATTAAAAACCCCGTGCCGTAGTTTTTCTTTTATGCCTATAAATGTTTATTGGTGCATATGAAATATCTACTGTAGTTTTAAGAAAAAATACTTAAAACTGTATTGAATGCAAATAAAAACTATTTAAAAACTAATCTGTATACATTAATAATGAGAAAAAGTTATTGTTGTCCACGTATGGTAAAACAAAGACAGCCGGTCAAAATGACCGGTAGTCAGTGGTTACGTTCCAGAAACGGAACTTCTGTGGTTAAGGGTTAATGCGATCAAAAGCTTTAAGTTTGTGCTAAAAATGAAGGCTTAAGTCTACTATTATATCTCAGATGTGAGCAGAGCAACATATAGGGTGGCAGCTTAAAATTTTGCATATAGTACGCTATCTTATTTTGGCACTAGTGGCGATGTTGCCACCCTATTTATAATATACTGAATCTTACGTAAAAACACGATACCCGAAAATAAGGTAATAACGGAAACAAATTAGTTATTATTTGTACTTAGCTAGATGTTTTAAATCACTAAAGACACCAAAAAAAATCCCTAAAAGAAAATTTACTAGATTTCATACATTCTTATAGCATATCCAAACATTTGAAAGGCTAAATATAATTTTTTTAAAGGGAACCCATTTTTTGATTTTAGGAATAGAAATAAGGTAAGTTTCTTTAGCGATTCCTATGGCAAGATTGTAAGATGTTAAAGATATTTAAGATTTTTGAATTCATCACTTATTAATAAAACATCCAATATATTTGTCAATATTTTTAAAATTTCATCTTTCCCCTTAAAAATATGTAACATAAGCTATTATTATTATTAGAGAATTATTGCAAGTTGACTTATTAAGCTCGGGAATTAATAATACCGGCCTTATTAAAATTGACAGTACCATTAACCTAAAAAAAAGGGGAAAAAATTTAGTAGTTTTTCTTTATTGTTTTGTGTTGTAGGGTTTTTTTATAACACAATTATAGAAATACATTTGAATAGCAAGGTATATATAGTATTTATACTTCTAAAAACTTATCGATTTTGTGATCGGCAGCCGTTCGGTTCGACGAACAGTTTCGAAGATAAAATAAGATCAAAATAAGGCACGACCTAAAACCGACATAAATAAAGCCGGGCACTAAACTTATTAAGGGAGTCCTTATCTTACCATGCATCTGCGCAAGTTCGGATGTCAAAATAAGGCCGGTATTATTAATGCCTGGCCTTATTTCACTATGCAATAATTCTCTATTGCCAAAAAGAACGCATTTATTGACCTGTAAAAAATTGTCCTATACCTTTGATGCCGCATAATTTGTAATTTTATGCTGCGTCCAGACTTATAACAATTTCCTGCGCCACATAGCGCGGATGTGGACGAAATTCACGTCGTTTCAAGAGCTTGGCATATGATCCCGCGGTGATTTAGAGCTTGTCGGTTTTTTGCATCAAAGAAGCACGAAAATAGGTTGGTTTGTTTTGACGAATGTTTGGCGAATTTTTGCTAACGCGGCTTTTAGACGTAGCAAATTTTTATTTTTAAATAATATTCTTTTTCTTTATGCAGTAAATTTTTAGAGGTCAATAAATGTTTTATTATTGGAAATAACCATAGCTTATATTACATGTTTTTAAAGGGAAAAGATGAAATTCTTCATTAAGAATTATAGAGAAATATACTGAATGTTTTATATAAAATACCAATGTTCTTCTTTATCAAAAAATGATTGTAATTAATTTTTCAAAAACCTAAAACTATCTGAAAATCCTTACATTTTTGGTATAGGAATCGCTGAAGAAACTTACCTTATTTTTATTCCTAAATCTAAAAATGGTCTAATATAGAGGGTATTCCGTAAAAAAATAAGATTAACCATTTAAAATATTGAGATATTGGCCATACTATAAGAAATACCCTGTATAAGATCTGCTGATTTATTTTTACAGGAATTTATTCTGTGGTCCTTGATTTAAAACAAGACTTGAAACTAAGTATTATTAATAACTAATTTGTTTAATATATGTGTTTTTACCTAATTTTCTGGTGTCCTGGTTTTTTTATAAAAGTTTCAGGAAATTATAGGTAGGGTGGTAACATCCCCACGAGTGCCAAAATAAAATATCATACTACATATATGCAAAATTGTATGCTGAATCCGATTCTGTAAAGAAATATAGGGGTTACAAATAAAAAAATTCTTAGCCATAACTTTTATTTGCGACACTGTATACATCAAAATATTGGGACATTTAAAAACCTTTTATACAAAACTTTTTGTCATGTCTCGTTAAACAACTAAAAAGAAATATTGGACTTACCGAAAAAATGGGCCACCATGTATTTTTAAGGCACATGGCTTTGGAGCAAGAATAGTTAATTCGGAATAATACATATTTTTCATTTGGTTTATTGTGTTGCATATACAGTGCATTTCTTTAATATCCCCCTCCTTATATTTTTTGAACGAATCAATTAAAAAGAGTGAAAACTTAAACCAGCCACTACAACCAAACAACACCTTTTTATGATGCATTTCTTCTATTTAAATATTACAATCCCAAAAAAGAATTCTTTCATTAACGAGCCGACCGTACCCACTTCGTTTAGCGTTAATTATATTTTTCTCTGAACTTTTTGTTTAATCATTTTAAAGTATAGCCTATAGCATTCCTAAAAAGTGTAGCTTTCTGATTGTAAAAGAATTTTCAGGATCGGTTCAGTATTTTCGAAAATTACACTCACCCATTTGCCTACTTGGCAATTATTGCTTAATTACAGCGATAACTGCATAGTAAAAAGCAAAAATTGCACTTAAGAGCGAACGTCACGGTCCGGTGAACTTAAAAATACAAAATAGCCACTTTTAAAACGAATGCACGTTATGGCAACAGCGTGCCTGCTCGAGTAATTCTCGTGGTGATTAACCTTGAAAAAGAAAATATCCAAAATAATTTTATTCTGTGTTATCTGATTTTATTTTACAATTCCCATTGAGTTGGTTGGCGCGCTATACGCCCAAGCGCATAAAAATAACTTTCTCTATCACTACATAGTATAAAGTAAAGTCCCTTTTTCTGTCTGTATGTATGTATGCTTAGATCTTTAAAAGTACTCAACGGATTTTGATGCGATTTTTTTAGTAGATAGAATTGTTCAAGAGAAAAATTTTATAGGTATAATAATATCCAAAAAATATATATACAGAATGTTTAAAAAATAGTTCACATTTAAAATTCGATATTACTCAACGAATGTTGATTCGTTTATTTGTATAATATTACCCTAAGAAAACGTATACAGAGTGTTTAAAAAATAGTTTACATTTAAAATCCGATATTACTCAGCGGATTTTGATATGGATTTTTGATAGAGTGATTCAAGAGAATGGTTTATATGTATAATATTATCCAAAAAACCATATACAGAGTGTTTAAAAAAAAGTTTATATTTAAAATTCGATATTGACATTACTATTCTCAACAGATCTTGATGCGGTTTTTTTCTATAGATAGAGTGATTCAAGAGGAAGGTTTATATGTATAATAATATCTAAAAAAAAACATAAACAGAGTGTTTGAAAAATAGTTTACATTTAAAATTCGATAATACTTAACGGATATTAATGTGGTTTTTTAAAAATAGATAAAGTAATTTAAGAGGAAGGTTTATTTGTATAATAATACCCTTAAAAAACGTATACAGAGTGTTTAAAAAATAGTTTACATTTAAAATGCGATATTATTCAACGGATTTTGATAGGTTTTTTTTTATTAGATAGAGTGATTCAAGAGACAGGTTTATATGTAAATTACTATTCAAAAACGTATACAGAGTGTTTAAAAAAATAGTTTATATTTAAAATTCGATATTGACCAGATCTTGATGCTTGATTCTATAAATAGAGTGATTCAAGAGGAAGGTTTATACGTATTATAATTTTTAAAAAATATACAGAGTGTTTAAAAAATAAATTACATTTAAAATCGATATTGACGTTACTATTGCAATAAAAAAAAAGTGTTTATAGGAATTGTGTACAGGTATCTATGGTTTATAAAAAAATATACAATTGCCATAGAGGGTGGGTCAATAAGATGTTATATTAAAAAAAAATCTTAAAACTAAAATGCATTATAACTACGTTATAAGTTTCTTATCACTATTTAACGGATTTTGATGTGTTTTTTTTAAAGATAGAGTGATTTAAGAGGAAGGTTTCGTTTATATGTATACAGTGCATTTCTTTAATGTCTCCTCCCCTTTATTTTTTGATCGGATTAATTTTAAAAAGTTATACTTTAAAATATGAAATTGATGCATAAATACTATTTTTTAGAGTGAAATTGACAGATGAACATTTCAAGATGGCGAGGACGCCATCTTGGAAAAAAGTTAAACGGAAAGGGGGATCTTGTGGCACATCATTTTAAAGCTCCTGATGAGTACTTTATAATCCTAAAATATAAAGTCATTATCTTTTTCTAATACAAAATGGCAAAACATTAATCTAGAGGATTCTCGGTGGATTTTGTGTTTCCGAAACTAATAAAGTTAGATGTTCTTGACGTAGTATTTTCTTAAAGCTCTTTTAAAAATCTTTTGTATGGTGATATTAGTAATAATATACAGGTAAGGTTAAAAAGTATTTTTTTTTTAAATAAATCATCCTGAATATTATATTACGAATAATAAGATCTTTAAAAGAGCTTTTAAAAAAATAGCCCATTAAGTACATCCTACTTTATTAGTTTTGAAAATATGGCCATCCCACTCAGGTATTTGGATTATTTTTAAAGTACCGTCATTTTGTAGTATGTAAATATATTGACTTTTTACATTTTTTGAGATAACTCGAATACGAGTACCGCTCTTATGTGTTTTTTTTCAGGAAATTTTAATTCAATTTTCAGTTTTTGGTGAAAATTGTAACAAAACTTAGAATAATATTTAATTAAACGTTCCCTAAACTAAAACGTCCCGTCAGGATAGGACTAACATACATGTTAAATAGAAAAATTTTAGGCTTATTAAAAAAAACTGTGTATAAAGGACACTTATAAGTATGTGTTAACGAAGTTTTAAAAATCCTAATCAAAGTGACTTTTTGGAACGTCCTTTTAGCACATTGTTTACTCTTTTTCTTGGAGTCTAAAAATGTTTAGAGTAAAAAAAAGTCTGAAATAATATATCTTGTCTAGTCAACATGTACCTTTTTGGGTAACTTTTTGTGTATTCTCCGAAAATTACGATCAAGGTGTCATTCGATTCAGAATAATGTATAGAATGTTTAAGGAAAACTTCCGAAAGGGGCCGATAAAAATTGCAAAAGTTATAAACTATAAACAAAAAAAATAGGTTTTTTTTAATATCTTAAAAACTATAAAAGATATTTAAAATTTAAAAAAATATTTAAAAAAAAGAAGAAATTTCCTAAAAAAGTCTCACTTCCCGGAGCTGTATCTTAAATATTTATAATTTTTAGCCCCGAAAATAGCGCTAAAAGCAGGCAGTCTGACATTCGCGCGCGGTCCTTCCCTCGGACACGGCAACAAAAAAATAATTTTGTCATATTAAATTTGAAAATTAAAAAATAAAAAAAATGTCACAATTAGGATACATAAATAAATAATTATTTGCCAGCCAAAAATTTTTATCCCCAGTTTTTATTAGTTATCCATTAGTTAATTAACAACTTTTTTAATCGAATGTTAACATAAAAAGCCCGATTATTATTCAACTACAACCTTGAGAGTTTTTTCATGGTGTTGAGTTATTCTTAAGAGGTATAAAAATGGATTTCCGTTGAAAAAATTTAAAAATGTTAATTTTCAACTTTTTTATTAACAATCAAAGCATTTAAAAATCAAAAATTGCATAAGGGTAATAAAAAAATTAATATCTCAAATATTCTGATTTTCAATGGTTGAAAGCTACATGAAAATAATTTTTATTATTTTTTAGCCATATTGTTTAAATACTTATTATAAACAAATGCATTGTTTATAAGATAATCAACAATTTTTTTCTATTCCAATTGTTGATATAGATTATGATTTTTAAAGAAAAAAAAGTTCCTGAATATTTATATTTAGTGGTAAAAATGGTTGTTAATTAATAAATGCACTTTTTAGCAATAAATACATTTTTTAAGAAATAATTTTTTCTTTAAAAATCATAATCTATATCAACAATTGGAATAGAAAAAAATGTTTTGATCATCTTATAAACAATGCATTTGTTTATAACAATTATTTAAACAATAACGCTAAAAATAATAAAACATCATTTTCATGTAGCTTTCAACCACTGAAAATCAGAATATTTGAGATATTAAAAAATATATATTTTTTTATTACCCTATGCAATTTTTGATTTTTTAAATTTTTTAATTTTTAATAAAAAGTAAAAAATTAACATTTTAAAATTTTTTCAACGGGAATCTATTTCTATACCTCTTAAGAATAACTCAACAACATGAAAAAAATCTCAAGGTTGTAGTTGAATACAATCGGGCTTTTTATGTTAACATTCAATTTAAAAAAGTTGGTAATTAATTAATAGATAATAATGGAAAAATAAAGATAAAAATTTTTGGCTGGCAAATAATTATTTATTCATGTATCCTAATTGTATCAATTTTTTTAATTAATTAATTTTCAAATTCAATATGACAAATTTTTTTTTGTTGTTGTGTCCTAGGGACGGACCGCGCGCGAATGTCAGACTGCACGCTTTTAGCGCTATTTTCGGGGCTCTGTGAAAATTATAATTATTTAAGATACAGCTCAGGGAGGTAGGACTTTTTTTAGAAAATTTCTTCCTCTTTTTAAATCTTTTTTAAATTTTGAATATATTTTATAGTTTGTTTATTGTTTATAACCTTTGCAATTTTTTTCGGTCCCTTTCGGAAGTTTTCCTTAAACTTTCTATACATTATTCCGAATCGAATGA
The DNA here is from genome assembly GCA_014170235.1 of Listronotus bonariensis. Classification (NCBI taxonomy): domain Eukaryota; kingdom Metazoa; phylum Arthropoda; class Insecta; order Coleoptera; family Curculionidae; genus Listronotus; species Listronotus bonariensis. The sequence goes on from JACEGR010007520.1 coordinate 46,203, forward strand.
CACCTCGATCATAATTTTCGGAGAATACACAAAAAGTTACCCAAAAGGTACATGTTGACTAGAATAATCGGCAGTGCAGGGGTTCTATTGTACAGTAAAAATAATAATTGTCATTGGCGGCGGAACGATTTTTTCAACTTCGAAAAAAAACGACCGCCGGTTTTATCTACTTACGTATATGGAATCCGTCAGAAATATATATCAAATGATTATTACCATGGTGTTTATCTGTAAAAAATATAATTAGGGGCCCCCACACCGCTGAAAAAGAACAGGAACAAAAGGTACAGTTCAGAAAGATTAAAATGATATTATTAGTGGTGGTAAGAACGTTTTTGCTGGGTGACAAAATTATAACTTAGTGAGCGAGAACCTAAATCCTTTTTTTTTGGATCTTTAACTTTTTTCTCATACTTATTTTTAATAACCACACGCTTGTGGCCCCAGGGACCCCACATGCCTTAAATCCGGCCCTGTTTATGCAAGATGCAAAAAGTTTGTTGCATTGGCATTGCTACTTTTATTGCATCAGATATAAATAAGTTGGGCAAATTAAAAACAAAGTTGCTAGCAATTAAAATCTAAAATTTTCGATTTTGGTACGCTTTATAAATGGTCAGTTCTAATTTTAAAAAAATATTTTAAAGAATATTGCAGCGATAAACCGAATTTTTCATCCCGGACAAACGGAAATGCTAAAAATTTCAGCTCAAATAGAAGTAATGTTTTTTTTATTATTTTTTAACCCTCTAAATACACCCCACCGATTTTGCCTATTAACGGCCTCGACCGAGATTTTGTGGCAAAAAAGTTTTGTACCAATTTCAAATCGATAAATTTAACGGTTCAAAAATTATCGAGTAAACACACTCACAGACACATACCCACACACAGACAGAAAAATTTTTTGTTGTGAAAATACATTTTTCGTAATATTTAGGCTCCAAAACGTCAGAGAAAATGAATTTTCAAAGCGAATACGTAGCTTTCTCTATACAGGGTGTTTCAGAACTATGAGATTAAACTTCAGGTGTAATTCCTTATGTTATTTTATGAAAAACATTCCTATAAACATATGTACGGAGTTGCTTCCTTACCGAGATACAGGGCGTTAAAATTTAAGAAAAAATCAGTTTTTCAAATATTTCTAATCTTATACATTACATATAATATGCTTAGGCCGATTGGGATAAAATTTGGCACATTTATTTAAAGTAATAAGGCCGCTTATTTAGCCCTAAATATATTGTTATTATTGGGTCCAGTGGCGTCTCAGTGGGCACCGCAACTTATATTATTAAGAAAAATAGTACGCCACTGACATTTTTGACGTTTTTATATTATTTATAATTAGGCAATTAATAATACAACTTTTTATTCTTTTTATGTTTTTGTATCTACCTTCGTTTTCTAGAAAAAATATTATAAGCTACTTTAATTTCTTCTAAAAACTACCCATAGACAACATGATATAAAAGCAAAAATTAAAATAAAACATATATTTGCCTTAAAATAAATTATCAGTGGTGTATTTTATCGAAAATTGTTATTTTCCCTATTTACTAAGATCGATATTCTTTATTTTTTAATTTTTAGATTTTATTTTATGTTGTTTAGGACTACTTTTAGAATTACTTAAAGTGTCTTTAATTTTTTTCTCGAAAACAAAGCGAGATACGAAGAAAATACAAAAGACTAAAAAGTTGTATTATTAATTGCCTAATTATAAAAAAATATATAAAAACGTCAAAAAAGTCAGTTGCGTGCTTTTTTTGCTCAAAAATATAAGTTGTGGTGCCCACTGAGACGCCACTGGACCCAATAATAACAATATAGTTAGAAATAAATAAGCGCCTTACTACTTTAAATAAATGTACCAAATTTTATTCAAATCGGCCCAAGCATATTAAAATATTTGGAAAACTGTTTTTTTCTTAAATTTAACGCCCTGTATCTTAGTAAAAGCAACTCCGGACAATATGTTTATAAGAACTTTTTTTATAAAATAACATAAAAATTAACACCTTGAAGTTTGATCCCATAGTT
>JACEGR010007521.1:0-48242 GCA_014170235.1 Listronotus bonariensis
AAGGTTTATAAAAAATCTTGGATTTTCTAGGTTCACTTAGAGATCGATCCCGATGAATTCATCGAGGATGAGAACAAATTCGTAGCGCTTAAAGACAGCAACCAAGCTCGTCTAGAGATCCTGACTGACATTCTGTCGAACCATTTAGATTTGGATTGTAGTAATCCAAATGTGGTTCCAGATTTCACACCTGCCTACTTTTGGGAAGGCATGATGTAAGTGGTGGTGAAATAATAAATAGAGAAGAAAGTATTCTTGTAACACTGTAAGCAGTGTGGCTTATATTTACTGTATGCAGAGTGTTTCAGAATAAAATGCTGATTGAGATGGTATCTAAAACTTTTGTTGCAATTTTAAAATTAATTTTTTGAATGAATAACATTTCAAAAATATTTTATAAAAATTGAAAACGAATCGGAGCAATATTAACAAAGATACAGGGGTTTAAGTAACTACGCCTCATTCATACTCTTCTGAACGTTTCATTTTTCACCCTGTATTTTAGCTTAAACTAAGCATGCTAAATGAGAGTCACTGTATAAAAGACCAGGAAATGAAGGCTGGCGACATGCATATACTGTTCTGTGGAAAGGAGGATAGATACGACGAGCCTAGCAGGACGTTTCTGCCTATATTGATACACGCCTGTCCTCAAAACTTTAACACCGTCAGTTATTTTGAGGTAAGAGACATGCATTCTTAAATTATTATTTTTAACTGTTGAATTTGATCATCTAATAACATTTCAATCGATGAAAATCGTCGCATGAATAAGAGAGACGCCAAAAGTCACTGGGTCTTAAATCTGGTAAAAAGGGTGAATTTTGCAACAATTCGAACTGTTTCACCTCTATTATTAATTTTTTTAGACCCTGGATACCAAGTATATAGGAAGATTAGTAATATACAGTGATGTGTTAGCTACTTCACATTCCATATTAACTCACAATCAATTAACTCATGGTGTCGCTGTAATATGTAGACAACAACTTAGTGGTATTGGTAAGTTTGTTTTAAAACAAGTTGTGCATTTTTATTAAATAATATTTACATTAATAGGTTTTAACAGAACTTTTATTAATTTTTACGTAAATTTAAAAGACACACTTATTTAAGCGCATTTTGATATAATATGATTATATTGCTCATTTTACATTAATTGTATTCACAACACATTTCGATTTTTAAAAAATACCTAAAAATTATCTTTTCTGCCATGGTTTATGAGATTTTGATTGTAAAATCTTAATATAGTTTTTAGAAAAACAGTTCTACACTCTCCGAGTACCTGCGAAATCTCAGTTTTGCTCTCAACATCTAAAAACAAACTCATAGAGGCCAATTTTTTTACTATTCAGTTGAATTATATTGTTAATATCCCTTTATGATACAGGAAGATCCAAAAATGTATGGTTAAGTCCACCAGGGAGTGCCCTGTTTTCAATACAACTTCACATTTCAAACATCACCAACTTAGGAAAGTGCCTGCCTTTGGTTCAACATCTCCAGATGGTGGCAGTAGTGAAAGCTGTCAAAAGACTGACAGGCAACAACAAAGTGAGTAAACATAGGTCCTAACCTCAATTTATAAATTTAAAGTTCCGCTCCGTAAGTTAAACTTATGACTCTCTATTTTCTATTTTTTTCTGGTTTGGTCCCTTCAGGTCCAACTATCGATTTCCTTCCCGGACTATGCTTTCCAGAGCTTCGTCGGCGGAAAATCTGGATAATCGAGCTCGTAGCTCCAAGAAATTCCAAAAGAAAACACAAATAATTCTGCAATCGATGCAATGTATGCATTGTCGGCTGTCAAACTAAGACTCTACTGGTGTTACGTATAACCTTCACTTTCACTACTGACAGTTCCCATGGCACGCTCATCTATTTCCCGCCATTTAAGAAATACCTCGTGTCTACCAACAAACAGGATACCATCAGCTTATAGGAATCTTCGCTCAGAGCGCTTAGATCCAGAAGAAAGTGATGCCGTCAATTTACCGTGAATCTTTCCTTGATCCCCGAAGGTAAAACGTTCGTACGACACCCTAGCCGCCACTCCGGGAAGAACTTGTAGTCCTCTAGGCACGTCCGCACTGTCCGGAGGTCCAACAACAAAGAGTCCTAAGTTAAACTTATGACGTTTAATGTTATCATTTTTAAACGCCGTTGCCGCAATTCGTTTGTTGTTTAGCTTAACCCAGATTTTTTTTGTCGTTGGTCGTTTGCAGATGTTAGCGATCGACCGGTAGGATTGTTTCTTTTCTTGACAATTTACAAACTGCGGCGGCAGCGTAACAGCAACACCAACGGAACATCAAGTTTATAAATGACCAATATTATTTGAAAGAGGAGATACCATCTATCTCGTACATTTATCATTATTTGATGAGTAAGATTCAGTTATTTTTTAATTTCAGAACACAAAACCCGGAATTAAATGGCCGAATGACTTGTACGTCAATGGATGTGTCAAAATTGGAGGCCTTGTTGTCACATCAACCACTTTGGGGGATCTGTCATGCGTTAATATTGGCAAGTTTTTAAAAAACGGGTAGAAATTTTGTGGAAATACCACAGCTCCGTATTAGGTTACCAGAAATACTACTGATTTTTAAAAATGGCAAGTTTTGTATCCAAAATTATTTAGTGACTTCTTTAGTTCGTTAGGTTGGGGACATACTCGACATCGATCATTGTTCAATAACTAAATGTTTTTTTCAATAGTGCACAAAATTCGCAGATAATAAATAAATATTTTAAGAAACCCAAAATATAACATGAACAAAGTGAACGAGTCGGCCATATTGGTAAATATCATCGTGACAATGTTGCCAATAGTTTTTTTGTCACCAGTTAAAAAATAAAGTTACTAGGATATTATTGCATGCATGATCTGCCGTTTTATTTTATAGGATTAGAAAGGAAGTGGGTATTTTAGGTATTTGTGAGAGCTGTATGAAATATTTATAATTAAAACTTTTATTTTTTAGGCTGTGGTGTAAACTTAAGTAACTCCAAATCCGACAACCTGTATAAACCAGATCATCAGAGAAGTTAATCAACAAACTGGTAGCAACATTCCGGAAATCACCCACGAGAAATACTATGCCCAAGTGTTTAATGAGACTGAAAACTGATCAATCGATTCCAGATCGGTGATATTGATTATTTCTTTGACTACTATTACGAGTATTGGTTGCATAAGTAAGTAATACATTTGGCAACATTGGCGAGTCTGAACTACTAAAAAATTACATTATGAGAAGTAAAATTAGGCAAAATCGCCTTACATCAGCGCCTCAGCGGAAACTTTTGGCATCCTAACGGGGCACTCTGACATTTTTGTTTGTTATATTTTTCTTGCTGTTGTTTTTAGTCACTGGCGGCTATTCAGGTGTAGTAAGTGAAGTGCCACTTCACCAAAAATAAATAATAAAACATAAAAAAACATATTACTATTATTCAATTTATTTTTCTCATTTCTATTCCTTATTTGTAAAATTCGCCATAGAAAATCTAGCAGATAAATTAACCGCTGGCGCGAGTCGCTTTCCTCCGCTTTCGGCAACGCGACATCGCAATCCGCGATCAGCAAGTGTATTGCAAATATAAAACGGACCGAAGTAGCCGAAGTATACACCTCATGCGGGGTTTTGTTTACGCTTTGACGCTCCGTTGCCATGACAACGCTATACTTGCCGGCGGCCAAGAATCGCGGGTGGGAGTATCAGGTGTATTGCTTGGTAAATCGCTAGCCTTAAAAAGATAGTATAGGTTTTGGTCGTTTCGTTGGTTTTCACGTATTATTTCGGTTGTTTCCGTTTAAGTATTATTCGCGACAGTGATTTTTCACAGGAAGAAATTAAAGGACAGTACAGAGCACTTCTCTATAAAATATTGGATCATATTTTGATGGAAATGGAAGTAAAATTCAAAGATTGTTACAAACTACAATTTCTTTGTCTTGCTGATACTGCAAAGTTTGGCCAGTATAACCAAACTTTTTCCACTGATTCTTTTCAAAATTTATTAGAGATATATGCCGAATCATTTTCAAAAAATCAGCGGCTCAAAAATAAACTTGACCTAATATTTGCTGATGAAAGTTATAGAAATATTTCATTGCAGCAGTTAGTGAAACAAGTTGGCGCAAATAAAGACATTTTTACCGAGGCGTATAAACTTTTTCGCTAATTTTAACGATACCGTCGACAAGCGTGTCAGTGGAACGGAGTTTTTCTTGTCTTAAGCGTTTAAAAACTTTCTTAAGAAATACTATATTCCAAGATAGACTTTTATCTTTGGCCAATATTTCAATTCAAAAGGAGCTTCTACAGGAACTGATAAAAACTCAACCATTTTATAAAGATAGAATTGATAAATTTGCTGCATTAAAAGATAGAAGGATTGATTTGGTGTATAAAATTTAGGAAAGTTTAGATATTAAGACTTTTTACTTAGACTTTTGATAGTTGAGAATTTTCAATTTTGCTAAAATGGTGAATGCGCTTTTTTTCCCCTTCCTGCACTACACCTGTTTTTAGACCTGCGAGCCGCCACTGTTTTTGGTATCCCATTTATAAGGTATTTTCATATGGAATAAAAGATAAACAATTGTTAGTCTACAATTTGTGTTTTAGTGTACATTTTTTTTAATGCAAAGTTTTTAATTTGTATTTCAGTGATTCGACAGTAACAATCACAACAAAGGATGGAAAATCTCAGAAAGTGAAAATCGTCGGTATCGACGATTACGGCTTTTGAAAGTCAGGACTTCGGAGGGTAAAATCAACACGGTCCACCCGGACGGCAACACCTTCGATTTGATGAAAGGCCTTATATACACCAAAGATTTTTAATTTTTGTTTGCTATTATTTAGTTATTTTATTAAAGAAAATATTTGATACTTTTTCATAAAAGCGTAGTTCAATAATGAAGCAACTTTTGGTAGCTAACTTTTTAACTATTTTTATTTTTATTTTCATACAAACATTTTCAGAGCGCTGATTTTATGCCAAGTGCTAATAAGTCTGTTATTTAGAAATAGTGTATAAACTAGTTAATCCTAGTAACCAAAACTAGTGTACACTATTTCTAATAACAGACATATTTGATGTATTGTTTGAAAGCAAATTGGTGAATATAGGGGGTAAGTGAAAGTGATAACGCAACGTTCTTTTAAAGCTTATGTTGCTAACCTTATACTGAATTTAGGTGATATAAGTAATCATAAAGATATAGGTAGCCATTTTTGTTGAGATGAGAGAAGAACAGTACAGTGATTGACACGTATATGTATAAAAACAGAGACAGAGAAAAATATATATCAATTTTTTATTTGATCCAACATATTTTTTAACATGTTGGTCACTGTATACAGGTCTGGAAATTAAACCGCCAACCATAGGAAATTACATAGTATTTATGTTAACCCTTAAGTAGGCGCGTGCCTTTTTATTACGTAAGAAGGCGCGTGGGGGTCAAATAAATCCCCAACCGTAAAAATCCAATAATCACTTTTTCTTTTTTTAACTGCTAAATTATATTTTTAGTTGGGAGCATTTTCTTGTAATGTATGAATAATTAAATGAAACAGTTGCCCAGGAAAAAAATACTTGTATTAAAACTTTTAAATGTAATTTTAATTGAAGTCTCTGTTACTATTCTTTTAAAATCTTATTAAGGGACGGCAATGTGAGAAAGGCAAAAAACTGATTTTTATTATTTATAAGTACACTTCGTACTTTGCGTAAGTTAACAGAAATTGATTAAAATAAATTATATATATGAGCCCCAAAATGGGACACTTATTACTAAAAAAAAATGTATAATCTTTAAGAAAAAAATGCCTAAAATATTTATAATACCAAATGGAGTGGGAGTTTATTTTGAATCTGTTCCTTCTTCTTGTTTTAGAGCTAGGCAATGCTCACAAATTGTTGATATGATATTTGCACATTGGCATATTTCACACAAAAATTTAATGTTTTATTTTTTTGTCAGGGATAAATAATACAGCTCCCTGAACCTTCCGCAGCTCAAAATACATATTGCTTGAAACTGTAACGTAAGAAGGCGTGTAGGGGTCAAATTGACCCCCATGCTCAAAAACTTGAATTTTTTGAATAAATGGTGTTGTTATTTTTGTTATTAGCATATACCTAACGAGGTTTTAAGAGGGTACCTAGAGATTTTTTTCTAAAAATCCTTAAGTTATTACAAAAATGACAACGCTGAGGGTCAATTTGATTCCCGTTCGCCTACTTAAGGGTTAAAGAATAGGCAATATTAGAGGAGGGGTGTGAGTTGTTCGGGCTAAACCGTGTCGCCGTCCAACGAAAGGCGAAAGCGCTCAACCTTGCCTAATAGACTACAGTAAAAAGCACAGGAACCTGTAATTAGATTGGTTTAAAGCGCCATAGACGGTCATGCAAAACTTTCGCATTGGGGAGGGGGTCATGGTTAGTTCTGGTTAGTTTAAAAAATTTTTAATCCTTTAATAAAGCTATTAAAAAAATAATAACTAACCAAAACAAACTATTACCCCTTTTAACAGTCTGTGGCGCTTCAAACCAATCAAATTACCGGTTCCTGTGTTTTTACTATTGTCTTTGCTTCATACGGCGAAAAGTCGGACGAGTTCCGCGCGCTCGTTGCAGAGGGGAATTGTAGGAGAGTACATGGCGGATTGGTAGAAGGGATTTAATACACGTAGTTTCTGTGGTCGGCGATTTTGTTTCTAGATCTGTATATTTTTAATTAATTTTTTTATTTTCTACCTTTATAATGGTATTGGTTTTATATCGGATTTTAACCTATAATATTTGATGTATATTTTTTAGGTACCCTGTTTAATTCTTCGAGCTGTTTTAAACTTACGAAAATTATTTTGAAAATTACACAAAAATTATCGTTCCAAAAGATGTGATATACAGGATATTTTAAAATTCACTGTAAATATTTTTAATGACTTTTTATAAGCATGTTCTCAATACACCTTCTTTGAACTACAGTTAGTATGTGAGTTTTGTAAAATAAATCGAAATTTGCACACAAAAGTAAAAACCAAATTTAAGGGAGAGGGGGTTAACAAACTGTTTGTCAATTTGTCTTGATTTTTTAGGGGAAAGAGGGGAATGAGCGAAACTTATGAAGCCTGTAGCTCAAAGGGTATGTATTTAAGGACATATATACAGGGTGGCCATTTGAAAACAAAACAGAGCTAATTTTGGGCACTCCAGGTCATTTAAGGAAAAACGCTCGGACCCGTCAATTTTTCATTTTGGGGAAAACTTTTTGCCACTTTCACCTTCTAAACTGCAACAGTCTAGCAGGGGTGAGAGTCACCCCCAAACTTTAAATGGAAAGAGGGGTCGGTGATACCTTATATTGAAGCTCTCTAGAACCTGATTACAACTGCCGAGTTTGAAATATCTGTTAATACTTCCGTTGATGCGACGGCATGTCAAAATTTTGACTTTTATTTTCTTAATGTATAATATTAAATAAGCTGTAAGAGCAGTCTGCTTTAATCTAAGGGGAATATGATAAGGGGTTAAACGATCTTCAAAATAAGATGTCAATAAATCTTTCTGGCGTGGGTGTGATTCACCCTTAAATTTTGGGGAAGTCCCTCGATTAATAACTTATTTTAAAGATCGTTTAACCCTTATCATATCCCCCTTAGTTGAAAGTAGCTTGCTGTTACAAGTAATTTATTATTATACATTAAAAAATAAAAGTCAAAATTATGAAAAGCTATCATATTAACAGAAATTGTAGCAGATACTTCAAACTGTGCAGTTGTTATTACGGTCAAAACACCCTCAAAATAGGGCATCACTCGACCCCTCTTTCCATTTAAAATTTTGGGTATGAGTCTCACCCCTGCTAGACGGTTGCAGTTCAGAAGGTATGAAAGTGACAAAAAATGTTTCCCTCTTAAATCCAAAATTGACGGGTCCGAGCGTTTTTCCTTAAATTTTGTATTGCCCAAAGCTCTGTTTCCTTTTTAAATGGCCATCAATATGTTTACAAGAAATAAAAAGTCCTATTTTGATCCCCTAAATATGTCCTTAAAGTATTTTTACTTAATTTTGAAGCGCTCTGTATGCTTTTTGATGTATTTTTATTCTGGGATGTGTAAAATGGCTTACGCCCTTTTAGATAGACTTATTGAACTACCTCTTTTCGTCAATTTTGCTACTAAATATTTAAAAATTTTAATTTTATTTTTTATATATGTCATGGGCTGAACCACTTAAAACTACACTGTCACATGTCTGTTATTGTTAATAAAAATCAATATTTTGATGTCAAAATACTTGTGATGTGTCCATATTATATTAATGTTGTTTCAAACTTTTAAAAGTCTACTTGAAACTGTTGTTGCATTTAGATTTTAAATAAAATCAGTGTTTTTTTGTAAAATTTATTTTTATTTATCACCCATGTATCTTGTTGCCTCGTAAAACACTCTAAATTCTAAATAGATAGGTGATATTAAAATTACAAACCACAAACTTCACAAAATAAATACGTAACATGTGTCATCATGTAAGAAAAAAAATTCTTTCCCCCAACGTTAATAAACCTAAATATTATTGACGGCCTAGATCAAGTTAAAGTTTTACCTTATGGTAGTACTTTAGTAATGTTTCTGGCACATTTGAACTCACTTAAATACAAAAAAGGTTACGCAATATTCGATAAAACGACAGAGAGTGACACAACACAAATAAATTTAAAAAGAAAAAACCTTTAAGCAAATAACATTATAGTATTCATATATTTGCTACTTAGTTCTTGTTTCTCTAATCCACTTGTCTTACAATCCAATTTTTTCCGAGCGGAAGTAGGGAATTTTTATAAATGCCCTCCGCTAACCACCGCGTACTACGAAGAAACAATACAATTTGTCGGCTGTGGACGTTTTGATGATATACAGGGTGCTAAGGAAATGATGTTCCTAACTTCAAGACGTAATTACTTCCATTATTTTTTCTTTATAACCTATGTCCAATTCTCAGCCGTTTCGGAGATAAAAAATGCTGAACTTATTTCTTTTTATTCATAAAATACAATAATTTTGTTCTTTAATTCTTTAAAATAATATGCCTAATACCGTAAGATGTATTAATACATCATATTTATTAATTAACTATCTTAAAAAACATATTTTTCTTGCTTATTAATTACAATTTTTCCAAGAAAAACATACAAACAAAATCCCTCACACAATTGGCAACGTCGCGTCGTACGCGACATTATGCCAGTAGACAAAAAAAATAGCTTTAACGGGAAAAAAATTGTTTGATAGTTTTTTGCATACATTAATGCAGGTAATGTTTAGCCGAATTAAAATCGCATTTTGCTACGAAAGAGATGTTTTTGGTATACACGCGTATCACGATATGCTTATTATTTACGGCTAGGCTTGTAATTCTGAAGAAGCTATACGCATTTACGAAGAACGTTTTCCTGATCGAAGGCTTCCAGCTAAAAGAACATTTGTAGAAGACTCCCAAAGACTTCTGAACGCAGGACGCGTGGTACCTAATTTTAACAATTGCGGGAGACATCGTGAAGTTGGAGTGGAAACCGAAGAACAAATTTTGAATTTAATTAACGATGATTTGACACGGAGTACGAGAAGTATTGTGATAACTTTATTTGTTTATGTGATTTACGAATGTTGTGTTTTTTTGTTGCATCGAATCATACCAACGTAAACAATTCGATGAATCAGTTGCGATCCTCGTGCGCTCGTATCGCGGTTGTGTTGCAGCGTTGCTAAATGGAGAAAATTTAATTATTTACGACTCAATTTTTACAATTACGAAAAAAGTACAAGCCTCAAAAAAATGTTTTTAATAAAAAAAAACACATTTTTGTAATACAAAAAAGTTTAAATCATCCAGTTTATTAGAAAAAAAAAAAACATAAATAAGAAAAACAACTAATTCATATTGTCTTTAATCCACTGCGCGTATTCCGTGAGTCTTACAAATACAGAAGGTTTGCTGGCTTCACAACTTCGGTAATTAAATGAACTAATACCAATTTGGACCCCGTTGGATACGATGGGTCCGCCACTGTCTCCCATACAAATGCCTTTGTTTCCTGTGGTAAAAAAATAACCAAGCATAATTTTAGGTATGTTTTTTTAAATGATCTAAATGAAGATGTTTAAAGAATAACAAACTTTTGAAATTTTTCCAAAGATTAACGTCACCAGGCCTACGACAACAGTTAGTTCTGTTCCATCTGATCACTATACAGGGTACGTTGAAAAAGTAAGTTTTTTTCAATTTTTGAAGAAGGGGTTCTGCTTTTAAAATGTAACAGAACTTTTAATTCTAAATAAAGATTTTAAATAATAATTCTTCATTCTTACCATCTCCTGATAAGCACAAATGAGCATTCTGAATAATCGCATTATAACTGGGATCTGCAGCTTTACACTGATCATTACTTAACACGTTGTTTGTAGCATAACGAAGATTATTGGTCAGGGACTGTTGAGAATCATAGGTTTTTCCCCAGCCTATGATAGTACCTATAGACAAAAAATAACTTTCAATCACAACTAGTACCTATGTATAGCCCAGTTACATAATCCCTGGGCCAGTAATGAAATTGACTTCACAATAAGTGGGGGTTCCTTTTGACGAGTCTACCACCGGACTTTCTTAACTGTAACCATTACGATTTTTGGCACAATGTTTAAAATTTCATGTAAAACATTGTGGTAAACTTGTCCGACAAAAAAGTTACGCGTTCGCCCAGTCTGACTCCTGAAACATTGACATTGACAGGCTGGATTATAGCGTCGCTTCCATATATATCGCAGTATGAATATTCATAACAGACTCGTCAAAAAAACCCTAAAAAGGTTTTAAAAGTGTTCTTATCATGAAGTCCATTTCATTTTTTTATCTTTGGACAATCCACGAAGGCTGAAAGCATAAATACTAACGTACCGTGGGTGTCTTAAACAGGGTAAGAGGAAGTTTGTTAACACGGGACTTAAAAACTTAAAGATTTGGGGGAAGGAAAGACCTCCGCTGGCAGTAGGTTCCACAGTCTAGTAACTCTAGGGATAAAAGAACGAACGAAATGGGAAGTTCGGGGCCTGTCCAATTGAACTGTATAGGGATGCATACGCGCCGCACCACGAGTTTCTCTGTTGGAAGCTGCAAGAGGAGGGACTATACTGGATAATTCGTCGGAGCAGAAGCCGTAAAAGTATCTATAAAAGAGCGATAGATCTCCCACAGCTCGACGATGAGCAAGAGAAGGAAGTCTTGGAGTAAGTAAAGGATCATTAATTAGACGAACAGCCCCTTTTGAATGGCATCAAGAATGCTGAGGGTTGTAGGGGATGCCATTCCCCAGACATGAGAACAATATTCCAGAGAGGGTCGAATTTGGGACACATACAAAGTGTATAAATTGGAAGGAGAAAAATACTTTTGGCTCGGAAAAGAAATCCAAGCTTTTTGAAGCCGCGGTGGCTATAGATACAATGTGTTTATGCCAGTTAAGGTTATTCTAAAATGTGACGCCCATAAGGTTAAATGTGTCCCCGCTCTGCAAAACCTGGCCACTCATAAGCAAAGGATGAGTGTTTGATGATTTTTTCGCGACAAGGAACATGATTGTGTTTTGGATGCATTAAATTGAACCAGATTTTTGGCTCCCCAATCCAATATCAAATTGAGATCCTGTGAAAGAGATACCTGCATCGCCCTGCGTTTGCTTTCCCAGTCGGGTTGAGAGATTGGTTTGGGAACCTGAAAAGTGGAGTGAAGGTAATCAGTTATCAGTAATAATCATTACTGGCCAAAGGACTATAACTTAGCTATAAAGCAATTTTAACAAAAAATGTATGTAACATTGATCTTAAACATTTTTTTAATGTTGTTTATATACAGGGGTGTTTAAAAAGTCAACGATAATACTAAAAGGGCTGGGGAACAACTCATAAGTATCCAAAAAAGATAAAACGACCTCAGTCAAAAATTAATTGTTTTCGAAATATTGAAACTTTAATAAAATTTTCAGATTTTCAAATCGCCCCGTATACCATATGGCGATTTTTAATAGCGCTTCTGATATTTTAGATAAAGCAAAAGTTTTTATGAAGAATAACTTTTTTCCTAATATCAAAAATAAAAATCCGTTGACACACTAAATTATTTATCCCACCAAAAAGATAAATGTGAAAAAGGCGAGCAAAGTTCACTACTAAAAATCATGCTTGCCTGTGGACTTCGCCGCAAAAAGAATGGAGATCTAAATAAATGCCAAGTTCCGTACAATGTACAATTTCATCTTTCTAGGTCTAGGTGGGTTGAGTTTTTGATCGGTCAGTCATCAGTAAGTGGAAAATTGACGACTTTTGGACCTTCATATCTTTATAACCGTTTGAGTTAGCTTTATGAAAGTTGGGATTCTAGTTGTCCTTATAGAAACAAATAAAAACAGGAAGTTTATGTGTTTAAGTTAAATAGGTTTTGAGTTATGGAGGGGTCAAAAGTGGCACCAAGTGCACATGGTTCGTGTAATATTACACTCGGCTCGTTTGAACCTGGTTTGATACGCTGCGGCGTGTCTAGAGCAAATTTTTTTATTTTTAATCAATAAAATGGATATTTAGTGCTTTAAAACAAAAATCACTAACCAGAACTAACCAAAACAAAAAACGAAATCTAAAAATGTAATTTTTTTTTTGGTGTGACAATCAAAAATCTGGTTTAAGAGGACGTTTTTGACGAATTTTAAATGCCAATATTTTAAAAACCAACGATTTGTTACTGATGTCATTTTATGGTTTTCTGGGTGCTTATGAGTGGTTTTATCAGCTGTTTTTAGTTTAATCGATGACTTTCCGGACACCCTGTATATTTATTAAGTTGGTTATGTATTAAGAGCATAGGTTCTAATTGGTTTCTATATATTATGGGGCCTTCTGACGCAATTGTTCTTAAATGTAACAAGAGATGTTTTACAACATTGCATTAACCTTTCTAACAATGTTGGATTAATGTTATTTGTAATGTTTTTTTAAAGCAATATTTTGCAGTTGCTGCAATGTTGCTATAACACAAATCATACAATGGAAAATCATTAAATAACATTTCAACAATAGTACCTTGTACTCCCGCATAGGTGTCTCTACCATCTGCGAACTTCACAATTTGTACATATTGGTTCAGAGTTACCGGTTGAGACAGTTTTACTATTGCCAAGTCACCAGTGATGGTATTGATGTCCCAATTCGGGTGGATGACGTAATTTGAGGATGTTTGGCGTTGCTGGGTAGATTCGGTTCTGTCTAATATGTTTTTAGCTCCAAAAATTAACTCAATAGATATCGCACTATAAAAAAACTAAGATAAAAGTACTGTTTTTATAGTACCCGGGCCAGCAATTAAATGGCCCTCTTGATAATATCCCGTTTAAAACTCATTTAGGGGGGATCGTTTTAATGAGTCTACCACGAATATTCGCGGCGCCTTAACCCAGCCTGTCAATTTTAACATTTTTCGGGTATCGGGCTGAGCGTACGCGTCACTTTTTTCGGACAAGTTTACCACAATGTTTTACATGCAATTAAAAAAAAACCGTCCAGTCCGATACCCGAACGATGTCAATTTTAAACCTTATGGTTTCGTGACTGTAACCCTTACCATTTGTGGTACAATGTTTAAAAATTACATAGTAAACAATATGGTAAACTTGTCTGGGAAAAAAAGTGACGCATTCGCCCAGTCCGATACCAAAAACATGTCAAATTTGACGGGCTGGGTTAAACCGCCGCTTCCATATGTGGCGGTATGAATATTCATGGTAGACTCGTCAAAAGGAACCCCCAAATAGGTTTTAAAATAGTAATTATCATTAAGTTCATTTTATTACTAGCCAAGCACTATTAGGTGTGAGTTAGGATATTTCTTTTCAGAAGTATGTGGTTCTAAGAATAAAATTTGTGTTATGTTCGTACCTCTGTCATAGTACTTACCGTTCAACACAATGTGCAGCGGTCAACACAGATGTGGCTGAAATAAGAGATCCACCACAGAAATCCTGCTCTAGTTGAGAGTCTATAAACAATCCTACTTGATAGGGGAACTGATTGGGAGATGCTTCTTGCCCCCAACTATCCCAAGGGGACCTTTGGAGGTTTTGTATGAAAAAGTAAAGTAATCTTTCAAAGTTACATGCTAAAAATAAATGGAAACATCTCTAAAGTGCAATTGGTTTACCTACTTAAAATTTTATAAGGAAAATGTTTATAAAGACTGTCCCCGGATGGAGTTTACAAGAAAACAACTCGATAAAACATTTCATTTTTCGAGAAAAAGTTATTCTTGAAAAAAAATTTGATACGAAGAAAAAATGTTGATCTTGTATACAGGGCTTGCAAAAACTTGAAAAACATTATTTTTGTTACGTTTATTTTTATTTTTAAGCAAAATGTTATTTAGAACATTTATTTGTATTGTATATGTACGTATATATCGGTATTAATTTACATCATAAAAATACAAAAATGTAGGCAAGTAATTCTATTTTATCATGCATTATAAAAATATTATGTTTGTTCACCCTAGGTGGGCGGCGTTATCCAACTTATCAGGCATCTACGCCCATTGGTGCAGTTTTAAAAACAAAGATTTTTACTCAAAACGTTGATTTATTTGAAAACTAAGCATACCTTATAAACAATACGCCCTGTTTAATAGAGACTTATATATGTTGCTGACGCTTCACAATATTTAAATTAGCTAATGTGAGCGGGGCTTCCCGGACCTCACCTAATATGTTTTTAACGTATGCAATATTTTATTATATTATACAGGGTGTCAAACTAACACACAACAAACTACAAAAACTACAGATTTCTTATCTTAAAATATTAAGGTTTAACCAAACACACCTATACCCAAAAGTTGATAATAAGGAAGATACAGGGTGTCGAAGTGAAAAAAATATTTTTAATTTTTTACGATAATTTTTAATATGTTTTAAATATTGTGTAGGGATTTTTTGACATATGGGCTATTTAGATCTGATAATTATTTTGATGTGTAAACTAAAGTGGGCTAGCTACACTATTTAAATTTCTATAAAACTTCCAAACTTTTTGTGCTACTCTGTATATAACATCTAAGTAAACCAGTTAACTCCCTTATGCTTTCTATATAAAAAGGTATACTTTGTAAGAATAGCTCCGAGCCACCGTTTTCAAGATATTTGAATTTTAGTGGTTTAGTGCAACCAAAAAGTATACAGAAGAATACTCGTACATATTAAGTCATTTGTTTATCATGAGGCCGTTTTAGTAGACTAAAGTAAAACGCTTTTTTAAGGGCATATTTTGGTTGCAGTAAACTACTTAAATTCAAATACATATTTTGAAAACGGTTGCTCAGAGCCATTCTTACAAAGTATACCTTTTTTGTGTAGAAATCATAGGGTAGTTTAAAGGTTTACTTAGATTGTACATACATACAGTGTTGACTTTACACATAAAAAATATTATCAGATCTGAATAGTTCATGTCGAAAAATTCCTAGATACAAAGTTTACTTAAAATATTCAAAACGTGTAATCAAAAATTATCGAAATAAATTAAAAATATTTTTTCACTTTGACACCCTGTACCTTATTACCAACTTTTGAATATAGGTGGCTAAATCTTAACATTTTGGCCTAAAAAATATTTGCTTTTTCTCTGTACAATTAAGTAGCATACATCCTCTATTGATTGAAACAAATAATATTATTATTTTCTAACTATTTTACCTTAGGTGCTCCACGGGTTATATCACAAAACCCTAAAATAAATAAACTAAATATCACAATATATTTCATTTTGTATAATAATAACCACAAAGGATAATTGTTCCCTGTACAGTGGGCAGGATCTTGACACTTTCCCTTATAAAAAACTTTTGATTAAAAATATTAAGTTCCTTATATAATATATATCAAATAAATCATTTTTGAAGTATCAATATTAAGTATTTTGTAGAAAAAACTTTTACTATTATTTGTTTAAGGTTTTGCGAAAACACTTATCATATGCAAAGCATTTCATACAAATTTAATTTGTTGTAAATCAAAATACAGATAAAGTACAAGGGGTTTTTGATAAGAGTGTGCTTTATTTACAGAATATATCGACGGTATCAACAAAAATAGCAGTAAAATTATCGTTAAAAAACGGCCTAATGCATGGCCATTTTTTTAAGCCTGATGTAAAAAAAGAAAAGTATTTTTTCTTAAAAGATGACTTTATAACCAATAAAAGAAGTACATATGTACGCTTCAGACAGTTAAAAAGAGATGCCGACCAATTGTATTGTTTCTCCGTAGGACGCGGTGGTTAGCGAAGGACATTGATGAAAATTCGCTTATACCGCTCAGTAAAAATTAATTTAAAAAAACTTATTAAAACAAAACATAACAATATATTCATATGTTTTACTCACATATTATTCACAAGATGTAAGAATAAAATTAATTTTACATTTTTTAATACTTATCAGATCATATTTTCTTATATTGTCTGTTTACAACAACTAACCTTTAACCACTAACTTTTAATTTTTATACGTTGTGAACTGAAATAAAAGATGACGCCCGGTAAACTCAAAGCTTGGTTCGGAAAACATCGGTGCTATCCGATCCTCGTGTAATTTAATTGGCTGGGTATGTTTCAGACCGTACGAGACACGGTCGTGCTACGGTGCTGGACTTGTAGGACATCGGAGCGGTTATGTGTGGCCAGTTTTTTACGTAATTTTTTTTCGTATCTTGTGTAGTTTAGGAGAAAAAAATCCACTTAATTGCATATTTTGAGACCATAAAAGAAGCAGTGGTTTTTTAATTAGCAATTATGAAGCAATAACAATAAATACTTAATTAAATGAGGTTTTTATCCAGTCTAACAATGTTTACTAAACTAAGCGAATTTTTTTAGTGTTTTTTTGTAAAGTTTAACACCCTGTATCTTGAAAACGAAAAATTTGCGGACCCATGTTCATACAGAATCAGCTTAATGAAGTCGTTCAAAGGCAATGTGTGGAAAGAAGACAGTCTAATGCGAATGCCGGTAAACATTTCGGAGCCGGCAAATAAATCTTGCTACAGAGTTGTTCTCTTTGTACGTACTATATCTGTTTCAAGAGGTCATATGGCCAATGCCCTGTTGCCAGTGTCAAAACAGTGTTGACAAATGGTTTGCATTGTCCTAGGATTTATTGTAAATAAAAGAGTTTTTTATTAACCCTAAAATGTTTCAAATATTAAAATATTCTTCCTAAAATAGTGAGTAACAGTGAGACTAGCATTATTTTTATTGCAATGAATCTGTTATCTATATTGATAGAGATTAAACTACGACATGTTATCTCCCATCGTGTATGATTCAATATTATAAAATTTAACAATCTAATCCTATTTAGAAGCCGTAATTTTTAGTACCCAGTGTATTAGAAAAATAATGGATTATTTTTGTTTAAAATGAGATTCTAAAAACTCAGTGCCGTATTAACCATTAGGCACCTTAGGGCGCCATGAAAAAATAGGCGCCAAACAGGGGAGTAATAGGTACTAGATAGGGGAGTTTAAAGAGAGTAAAAAGTTTATGTCGGGTGGGGATTTGTGGTGACTAATTTCTCTTTTTGGTCATCAAATTTTATTTCGGATGGTGAAGGAACCTTTCGCTCTTTTTTGTTCTTTACAATTTTTTGGCGAAAAATAGGCGCTCCGGGAATTTTAGCCTAGGGCCTCTGAAACTGTTAATACGGCCCTGAAAAAACTTGTGGATACAAAAGCGACCAAAGGCATGATATTACTTTAAAAAATGTCCAAATGAAGTATCCTTTTTGAGAGCTTCTTAAAGACCTTCAAGATCTGAAAAATGACATGGCACGAGAAATTGTTGTAGCTTTGACTTTAAAGTAGGATAATCATTCCCCCAGTTAACCATTTTTAAAAGAACAAGCATCAATACCCAACCAGAACATACTGTATGTGATATGTTAATCAAAAATGTTTGAACAAGTTGAAGTTTCACTTTATTGTAATACTTTTTTATACAGGGCGTTACGGAAAAAACGTTCGTAACTTTAAGAGGTGAATCCTTGCATTATTCTAAGCAAATAATTTCATAATAAATTATGTTCAAAAATTAATCGTTTTCGAGAAAATTGAATGGTAAATAATTAAATTTTCCCAAACATTTGTCAACGTTGCAACACAACAGGGATACGAGCGTACAAGGACCGCAACTGATTCATCGAATTGTTTACGTTGGAATGATATTTGTTAAAATTATGCCTTGAATTACTAAATAGTTTGACGCAATTTTTGTGACTAATATATTTTGTTATTATTAACGCTTTTAGTACGTTACATTTGGTTAACAAAAATGACAGGACTTACCGTCGATTCCTTGTCAATTGAATTCCAAATTTGTTCTTCGGTTTCCACTCCAACTTCGCCAACATCTCTCGTATTAAAATGCACCCACTGATACCGTAATACATACTAAAAATAAAATGTGATTTCAATTCGGGTAAACATTACTTGCATTAATGTATGCAAGAAACTATCAAACATTTTGTTCCCAACGTAGGTTTTTGTTTTGCACCACACCGGTTTTGTTTACACCATGTCGCGTACGACGTTGCCAATTGTGTGAAGGATTTTTTGGAAAATTGTATTTAATAAGCAGGAAAAATATTTTTTAGAGACAGTAATGTAATAAAAATGATGTATTGATTCATTTTACGCTATTAGGCATATGATTTTAAATAATTAAGGTGCAAAATTAATTTATTTTATGACTAAAAAGAAATCAAGTCCAAGTCAAGTCAAGTCAAGTCAAAATATGCTTTATTAGCCAAGAAACGAGATTCTTATTGACAAAGCGGTGTAGAAATATACATTAAAGAAAAAAATCATCCAATGCAAACAAATAAACATAACGACTACATAAAAAAGATAAAAAAATATGTAATAAGTTTAGAATTCTTTTTCAACCACGGCTGATTTTTGGACATACGTTATAAGGAACTTTTTGCTTGGAATAATGCATGGAATTACCTCTTGAAGTTACAAGCATTATTTTTCCAACCCCCTGTATAATATTTCTTGCACAATTGTCTCCTCCGTGGCGCAGTGGACAGAGCTTTGATGGCACTACCGCCTTGTCTAAAAGGTACTTTGAAATGCATAACTGCATGTTTCATTGCTTGGACAACGTTGACGGAACAGGGGAACGATGGGTTAAACATCTAATAACCCGACACCCACGGTACTCTGGTATTTAGGCATATGCCTTCGTGGGATGTCAAAAGATAAAAAAAATTTGAACCTACTGTTAATACAAAAAAAACCTTTGTCGATAAACCTCACATCTTTAAAAAAAAGTTTTTTTTTTAAATATTTAACACACCGTAGTTCAAAAACTAAGATGTTTAGGACATATGTTTATATGAAGTTTTTATTATTTTCTTTTGTAGAATCGCCCCGTAAAGTTTGTCGGTTGAGTTACTGGACACCCTGTATGTATGTAGGTAATTTAATTGAAATTGATGAAAACTTTGATGTCTATTGGTGCCTAAACGGTGAGGTTTATCGACTTTAATAAAGAGTACCTTCTTTTTTAAGTTTTTAATTGTCCATAAAATGACCCCCAGCTTTGAGATATCTGTCAAAATAAAAAATTTATGATGTAAATAAATTTTAAGTTTTTTTTAAAGAAGTGCCCTCTGGCGGTATTTAAAAAAAGTACTTTTGTCTTAAAATTTTAGAATCTCCAAAGCTCGATTTTTGTGCCAAATATCAACTGGATTGGTTAAAAAATAAATGCAATATGGCGAGAAACCCAAAATAAAAATTGAACTTTGACAGCTTGTAACTCGAAAACGAATGATATTTGGAAAAAAAATTAAGCTCTACCCTTATTTTGTCAAGTAGAATCACCCCTTAAGTTTCGTGATCGATTTTTGAATCACTCTGTACAATAATATTACAGTATTGCTTTCTGTATTAGCAGATCATTGTAGCCTACTCATACGAAATAATTAATAACAGAACTATTTAACATTGATACGATTTTTGTCCCGAAATCCCTATATTTCAAAGCAGTGTGCATCGGTCCCGCTGACTGTGACTGTAAACTGTAATCATTACGATTTTTGGCACATTTTTTAAAAATTGTATGTAAAACATTGTAATAAACTTGTTCGACAAAAAGAAAGGACGCGTTCGCCCAGTCCGACACCCGAAACATTTGACATTGACAAGTTGGGTTTCGCGTCGCTTCCATACATGGCGGTAGGATTATTCGTGGTAGACTCGTCAAAAGAAACTCCCCTAAAAGGTTTTAAAAGTGTTTTTATCATAAAGTCCATTATATTTCTTGCCCAAGCACTATTCATGTTATCTTTTTAAAATATTCCTGGCCTCTCTATATAACATTTTACAATTTGTAAATAAGATATCTGGTTATATTTGAAACGACTAAACGTATATGACTGAACATAAGGAAGTAGGTATAGGTAAATTCAAGAAAAAATAGCAAAATGTTTTGTTTCTATTAAAACATAAAAGTTGCCATCGAAATAAACACGAATGGTTTTAAAATGTCCCAGACTTGTTATAAAAAAAGGTATTTATGATGTTCTGACATAAAGCCCAAAATACCCTTTGCTTTGTTTTTGGATTATTAGCCAATAAATTGAATAACAGAATTATTATTATCTAAATCAAATAAAATAATGAAAACATGATTAAGGGCAATAAAATCAGAAAAAATCATAATGGATTTGCAAATAATGTTAAAAGTTATCCAGAAAAGTACTTTCATGGAAAAAACATCACGTGAAACAATGGGTATTATAAGGCTTTTTTGGCACTGATTTTGGTTGTCTCGTATATTTCGAAAAGCGATGGTCAAAAACTTACCAATGAAGAATTGACAACCGTTCTAAGTCAAAAGGTAAGTCGTTTTTATTATTTTGCACCAATTACTTCTAAATAAATAATACTTTAAAAAATCTAAAAAACCGTCTTTTATATGCAACCGAACTAAAAATTAGAAAATAATTTTTCATTACAAAGAGTTTGTCACTTCAGAGTAAAAAGCGTGGGTGCATTTTACTATTTTTTCATAACTTTTCCCTCATAGATATTTGTAAATAGAATAATTATAACATTTAATATATTAAGCACCCCACGCTTTTATTCTGAAGTGACAAACTCTTTGTAATGAAAAACTATTTTCTAATTTTTAGTTCGGTTGCATATAAAAGCGTGTTTTTAGTTTTTTAAACTATTATTTATTTTTCATTTTTTAGTTCGATATATCAATTAGTTTTTTAAAAATAAATGCACCAGTTTATTCACTAAAAATTCCTTCGCCATTTTGTCAAGAGACACAGAGGATCTGTAAAGGAATTTATTTATCCTGGCGGTCCTAATCAGGATAACGGGATACTGTTTTTAAATTATTGCATTGTCATCGGTCCTTGATACGTGTGCAAAGTTTCAAAGAAATTGAATCGCTGGAAGTTGGTAAAAATTAGGCTCAAAGATTCCGTTACATAGATAGATAGATAGTTACAACCCAAGCTAATAAAAGCGTGTTAATAAGAAAAGCTTTTAATAGGAATCAAGGTTGTGACAGCTTGTTTTAGTAATATTTATTTAGTTGCTAATTATAGGTTTTGTATTAAATATTCACATTGTTTTTGGCATTGTAATTTTTGGGGGGAAGTTGTTGCGCGCAAATAATATTGATGCTTGTGGCTCGAAAGGGTTAATTTTTGGACATATTTTTTATAGGAAAAATAGTTTTATTATACGTCGTTATAATATTTGTACCAAATTTTGGAAGTGATGAAAAAGTTGTTAGAACTTATATTAACATTTTTCAGTCAATACCCTTCATAATATCTTTTTTAGGAAGTACCAATTCGTCAACCACCCGCTTTTACCTTTCCTAAGGACAGAAAACCCAACGTCATCTCACCGAGAATTATTGGAGGCCACGTAACAGCTCCTAACGAGTATCCTTTTCAAGTTGCCCTGTATATCTTGGTCCAAATAACCCAGTATTTCTGCGGTGGTAGCTTGATAACACCCCAAATTGTACTGACGGCTGCCCATTGTGTGGAAGAGTAAGTCATTTATAGGTGCAGTACAGGGTTGGTTAAAAAATTTAACGACGTTAAAATTTTAATGTAAAAAAATAAATTTTTGGATCGCCCTCGTATTTCAGTAGTCTTGTAATTTACAACAAAAGTAAAAACTGATTATAGTGGACATTTTTAGGTAGAATTTAGTTTTGCATGCAATACCTTGTGGTTATTTTTTTAACTCTAAATCGATATTTTTAATTTTGATATCAAATTTTGCATAGTGCTATGATATAGACTTTATAACCAAAGAATAAAGTTAGCCGTCAATAGTGTTGGGCGATATATCAATAACCGCCATATTTCACCAGTGAATGGAAAATCACTGGCGCTACCAGTGATTTACTTTTTGCAAATACGGTGATCAGTGATCGAAGCGAATACTGCAATCGGCATCGACACGACACGAATGGATGATCGCTGATGGCGCCGATCGAAACATGATATACCTATGAATTATTATTTAAAAAATAATATGTGAAGGAAAACAGTGATTTAAGGTGATATGATATTTATATTGTTTAGACGTGGAGGGTGGCGGGCACCGCCAAGCCATGTGAAAGACTGTTTTCCAAAGCCGGGTTAATATTAACCGATCGTAGAAATAAATTAAGTGCAAACAAAGCTGAAAAACTAATCTTTCTTAATGCTAATTTTTCATTTTCATTGGAAAAAATAAGCTATATTTTGTTTTATTTTTTATTTATTTAAAGAATTAAAAAAAATACTTTTTATTATGCGTTTTTGTTTTGCTTTAAAGTTTTTTATTTTATTTTTATATTAAGCTTGTTGTCACACCTTATATAAAAATGATCATTTGAGTTACGAGCCCAAAAAAAATAGATTTGGTAATATTGCTGTTAATTTAATTTGCAGCATAATATTTATTTTTATAAAATCAATAAATATTATGCTGCATGTCAATGAAAACCGATAAGAGATGCATAAATAATATATTTGTATTCGTTGCCAGACACCGAGCTGTTTTTATATTTCCATTTTTAGTTAAATATTTATGTATATTCAAGTCACTGCAATGATTAAAATCACTGTTTGAAATCACGGTGATTTAGAAATCACTGTCGCCGTTTCACCGGTTACCGAAAAATCACCGTATTTCCCAACACTAGCCGTCAATGCATTATTTGTTTATATTTTACACCAATATCTGAGTTCTAATTAGTTTACCATGCCCAGCAACCCTATATTCACTCCTTGGTTCCATAAGTTTATTCACTTATAATTAATTAAAAACGGATTTTTTATTTAAAAAAAAAACATTAAATTAGTAGCAAACCGAGTGTGAAGCTGTTAGCAAAATTATTATCAACATTTAAATTTTGAGGGAGTAAATAAAAATATAAACTCTCATCCGCTACTATTAAATATTTAAAAAACATACAGTGTGTTCCGTCTGAAAAATCATATGGTTGGTTTATATCTCGAAAAATTTTAAATTAAAAAATCTAACTTTACCATGGCTTCACGTAAAAATGTCTACTGATATCTGTTTTTAGTTATATTGTAACTTACAAGACAATTGAAATAATAGGGGGAGGTCCAAAAATAAGAAAAAAATCGCCCTGTATCTCAAAAACGTTCAGTCATTAACGAAGAGTCATGGAAAATCTGAAGTGTCAGCTTTCGTTTTATCAAAAAGTAACACCACATTGCGAAGACCGCAAGTTTTTATCTCTACCCTGCAATTGAGTACCTTTCTCCCGCCTTTTCTTTGACCTTGCAGGGTAAAGCAAAAGCTAAAAGAGATAGAACAAATCTGATTGCGCAATCTCGATTTTAATTCTTGAAACAAATTCAATGGTAAAAGTAAATTATGGCTAACTTAATTCGTTTTGGAGATACAGAGTGTTTTTCGAATTTTGTTAATTTGGCCAGGCACTTGTACTTTGCTTGATATGAGAGATAGAAAAAAAGTAAATAGAAAAGTTTTATGGATTTTTACGTAGAATTCAGTGGCGAACCTATATTTTTTCCATTGACTTTTATTTTAAGTTATAACACAATAGGTTTTTGTTTTAATGGAACACCATGTATCTTTTATCACTAATAGGAAGGTCGCCTTAAAAGCCGTAAAAAATACCACATTTGATAATAATATTTTAATTTGTCATAGTTTCCGAAATATAGGCATCGTCATGAGTTCGATAATAAAATGGCATCTTTTGAATAAAATACTCTGCATATTTTATCACCATTAAAAATACATTTAAAAGACCTTTAAGAATTGACAACATTTAAAAAAATTTTTCTAACCCCTTTGAAAATATGAGTATATAGTATAGTATTAGTCCGTATACTTACTATTTTTTAGATTTACATGGTCATATTTTCAAAACTATAAGAGATTAGTAGATAAAACGTGATATTTTTTAAGCCTCTTTGAAATACCTATGCAACGGTAATATATACAGGGTGTTTCGTTAAAAGAATCCTGACGATGGCCATATTTCTGAAATTATTAAAAATAGATTTATCAAATGTGGTATTTTTTATAGCTTTTAAGGAGACCTGATTCAACTGATAAAAAAATTTAGAGAATGTTCGATTAAAAATAAAAAAAAACTTTGTGTTATAACTTTAAATTAAAAGTAAATGGAAAAAATATAGGTATACCACTGAATTCTACGTAAAAATCTCTAAAACTTTTTATTTACAATTTTTTCTATCTCTAATATCAAGCGAGTTACAAGTGCCTGGCCAAATTGACCAAATTTGAAACACTCTGTATCTCCAAAACGAATCAAGTTAGCCATGATTTTCTTTTACCACTGAATTTGTTTCAAAAATCAAAATCGAGATTGTGAAATCAG
The DNA here is from genome assembly GCA_014170235.1 of Listronotus bonariensis. NCBI lineage: Eukaryota > Metazoa > Arthropoda > Insecta > Coleoptera > Curculionidae > Listronotus > Listronotus bonariensis. Next base: position 25,053 of record JACEGR010007521.1, read on the forward strand.
ATTTGTTCTATCTCTTTTAGTTATTGCTATTGGCGATTTCTAAAATCAACGAGACCTCTGGTGGTCAACGGCGCAACCAAAGAAAACAGGTGATCGGACATGTTTAACCACTGAAATGGATATAAATATATTATTATTTATTTATTTCGTTATGTTTAACACGCGTTTTTGAGCCTTGTGCGTGAATAGCCGTGTGTTTTGCTATAATTTTTTATCAAAAAGTCTTTCTTTTCACGTATATTAAAACGTTTATTATGGCATCAGATGAGCCATTAACATCTAAAATAAAAAGACGTGTGTATAATCAAAATAATATGATTGGAATTCAAGATTTCTTCTCCTTTCACTTTTCACTGTGCACCTACTATCGGAAGTGCAATTGAGGTATGAAAATACTGATCTTAGCGTCAAAAACAGTTCTTTACTCATTCCGAAAAAAATTTACATGGCGCTTTCTTCACTAATCACCACTAACAAAAAAGACACTACTCAAACTCACAAATCGAGTTTTAACACACTTAATACGTATAAATCTATACAAATTCACGGCTGTATTGAAACTTGAACAGTATTTTAAACCGTTTCAATACCCGAAATCCGTAACAGGATCAAAGCTAACTACCTGCATATTACCTACTTCTTTCGGCTTTGTTTACGTTTAGCAGCGCCCCCATCGGTATTTAAAATCGCCAATACCCCGCAAGGTCAATGAAAAGGCTCCACCCTGTACAGTAACTGTTTTATTTATTTTTTTTTATCTGTTTAACACTCCACGAAGGCTTTATGCCTAAGTACCAGAGTACCGTGGGTGTCGGGTTATTAGATGTTTAACCCCTTTTCCACGCTGTTCCGTCAACGTTATCCAAGCACTGAAACATGCAATTTTTGCATTTCACAACACCTTTTAGACAACGCGGTAGTGCCACCACGGACGTTATTTTTTTTTTATTTTTTTTTTATGTGAAGGAAAAGTAAAAAGTATTTTTTTCTTCCAGTGCTACATCCATCACTGTCGTATTAGGGGCACATAACCTTTACCAAACAGAACCTACACAAATAGCCTTCAACACCTCCGACTACATCATACACGAAGCTTGGGACCGGATGGTAATTCAAAATGATATTGCATTGATAAGATTACCAGAAAATGTTACGTTAAGTAATGTTATCAGTACAGTACCACTGGCACAAGGAACTAATACTTATGCGGGGTTACTAAGCAGATGTTTGGGATGGGGAGTTACTATCTTAGGTAAGATTTGGTCTAAGGGGTAAGGTGAAGTCAGGATTTTCAAAAAGAGATTTTTCTTTACAATTAAAAAAAGTGCTAACTAACTTCTCAGCCACTACTTTTTTTTGGGACACACTCTGTACACCAAAATATTTTTAGGAGATACACATTTGAAAACCCTACAACTTTTTTATAACATGCCTCAGGCGCAGGTTTCCAGGGGAGGCAAAATGATCCGCTTTGACATAAAATTTTGTTTTCCCTTTTGCGCAAAAACTTTCCGAAAATTAAACATTATTTATATCAGGGATTCCCAGTTTTTCAGTGTGCGGCGAACTTACAGGTTTAGTATTTGGTCAGGGCGCCATCCCTCGCAATATGTATACAGTCGTGTTCAAGAAAGTGCTGCATGTAGAGTACAATGTAGAAAGTATGTGCTTTACATCTCGGTCGTGGGTAATTTACGAGTATATCGTAAATTATTACCTTTATTATGTTTTTTCAGCATTACAATAAACTGAAAAGCACTAGCACTGTTACACTTCAGCTTATAAAAAGAGACATCGTCAGGTCACAAAAGACGCGACAACTAATGTTTACTATTTAAATTTTTATTTTTATATTTTAAATACCGTTTGAGCCATACCTTGAAGACCAGTGAGTTGAAACAAATTTATTTAAAATTAAGTGGATTGTTTTTGGAAAAACGCAAAGAGTCTTGGCTTATTTTTGAGCCACTCTGTATAGATAATTTTACTAGAAAAAACCGCATCCAAAAATTAAGATTGATGTGTTTAAGTGTTTTTCCCAAAAAACAAATCACTAAATTTAAAATGTATTTGTTTTAACTCACGCATCCTCACTTTATATATAAAACACACTTTGACCAGAAATAAATTTTTAGTTCTTCAAACAAAGGAATAAAGCAAACTTTATTATCACAAGCAGCAATAAAGTATTAGTTTTCATTCTTTTTTAAAATAATAATTGTTGCTTTACACATACAAATGGATGAAAGTAAATTTAATTTGCATGCATCTGATGGACAAATCTTAGTTTGGAGAGAGAGGAATAAAAGGTACCGTGAGGAGAATATGGAAGCAAGGGTTGCGTTTGGTGGGGGTGGTGTTACTGTATGGGGTGGTATCATGAGTAATGGAAGAACGGAAATGGTTATTTTGATAGGTGACTATGAATGCGAATAGGTACAGGGATTTGTGTGTGAATGAACCTGTCAAGTTTAAGGAAAATCAGCCAAGGGATTTTTGAGCTATGAATAAAAAACTATTTTTTTCCAAAACTTTAACACCCTGTATCTCGAGAACGAAGCTTCAAAACATACATGTTTATATAGACTTTTTTATTTTTCCATGTTCTATCGTCTATTAAATTTTACCAATTAAAATCTAAAACACCCTGTATAATGAAAGAGTCAGTTTTGTTTGATTACCCTGTACGAAAAAAAATCATTAGGTAGTAATTAATTTAAAATTTCCAGATCACATCAAAAAATCCACAAAAGACACATTTTAGGACAATGGATCTGCCTGGTAGCGTATCTGTGGCCAAAAGGCACTAATCGAAAAAGTAAAAAAACCGTCCAGAGGTATTGACCAAAGCTGCATATTGACCAAATTTCACACCAAACAACAACGTACAGCCCAATTGTCATAGCTTAAAACGAACAATAGCCATATTTTGTGCAATTTTAACTTAACTTTTTGTTTGACCCCTGTATTTTATAGAAATGGCCATTTACCAATTAAGTGGTTAGGTAATAAAAAATAACTAGAAAATAAGCTTTCAGAATGTAAAAACCTGGTCGAAATCGGTAAAGCCGTTTTTAAGTTACAGCGTTTTAAAGATATTGGAAGCAAAGTTTTGCCACATTTTTTGTTTAGTAGTGTCTCTGGGGCTAAAGGGCTGTAATCAAAAAACTGGCAAAAACGTCTGGATATATTGATATTACCGTAAAACGGGGCTACTTGCACACCTTTTTAGCATATTTTCCCATATACCGATGTATGTTGTAACTTTGCAGCTTCGAAAAAATTACATTGTACCGACCTAGCCATGGGGTATCCATGGCTGGATGTAAAATTTTGAAATTCCAGCCATGGGTCCCCAAAAAATTTTTTTTAGGTGTGCAAGTTACCCCGTATTTGGGGCAACTTGCACACGTACGAAACGATTATTATAAAATGAATGCTTATGACTTTTGAGTGCATGTTACCCCGCAGTCGTATCAAAAAAAAGATATTTTAGACCCATGGGAATAAATTCCGAATAATAATAATTAAAAATCTTTATTTTAAAGAGAAAAATTTATTTATGCGTCAAAATGCAATAAACTTAAACAGGTTCTATACAAAAATACTTAGAAAAATATAAATAACAACTTATCAAAAATAAAAAATAAACACTTTCTCTCGCTTACTAAAGCTTTGGTAAATTAAGGCACATTCTTTGAAACATCACAACCCTTAAAAAAACACTGGCTACTCGTCAATTTGGAAGTCTTTGTCGGCATCACTGTCATCGAAGGGAAACTGTTCGTCTTCAGAATCATCGCATCGCTCGCACACGAAAAATGGGTCTTTGCTATCTTTATTACAGGGTCCACAAATCCATGCTTGACTTTTCGTGCATTGAATCCAATCACTTGTGCCTCTGTAATCTTTCCAGTTAATTCTGCAGATAGCACATTGAGAAGACTCGTATTTTCTTATTCTCTTGCTTTTTCTGCTGGAGATTTGTTGTGCGCCTTTCACACCACTACTTGTAGAGGGTTCCGGTTTGTCAGCTGCTGCTGGTAAATCATTCGTGACCATTGAAGGATCTTCAGAAGCCACAGTAGAATCTGATGTAACAATGCGAGACCCTACTGATCGAGAATCTCCCTCCATTTCTTTTTCATAGGGGCAAATACAGCCACATCAAGCGGCTGCATTAAGTGAGTGGCGTTGGCTGGGAAGGGAGTTATGTAGATATTATTAGAACCACACGCCTCTATCACTTTTGGTAAAAAGTGACTTGCCAAATTGTCACCAATGAGGACCACTTTGTCGTTATTCTCTCTGGTTAATTCGACGTGAGGCAGAAAAAGCTCGAAAAACCACGTTTCAAACAAGTTCATATCGAACCATCTGCTCGAACTGCTTGCATATTTCGTTCCTTGTGGTCCACCTTTCGTCCAGTTTTCGTATAGATTTAATGCTTTATACACTACCATAGGTAGCAAAAGGTCTCCATTAACATTTCCGCAAACCATTATGCTTATGGTAGCACGGGAATGATCCTGAACTGTTTCCACCCTTTTCGTATTCCTAGGCACAACCACTTTCCTGGACCCAGGATCATCTGTTACGTTTGTTTCGTCGTAGTTGTAAAAGTTTTCACTTTTCACTTCCCTAATTGTTAAGTCAATATTGTCGAAGAACTGTAAAATTTCATCTCGATCAACCGATGTTCTGGATCTCTTTATGTTAGACGCCATTCTGGTGCTCAACTTATTTCTTTTTATAAATAAATCTAAGAAATCAGGTCCAGGATAGTTATTGTTGAACACTCTAACCGTTTTTCCCTGTTTGTCCAAAAACTTTTTGATCACATCTCGAATATTAACCTTTGTGAGTGGGAACCCCCAATTTGCCACAGCACCCAATGTCCTCAAAATAAGAGCCTCTTCTTCATCACTTAAAACCTTGGGACGACCGACTGCTTTCGTGTGCGCACCGGCAAGACGTCGACCTAATGTCGTCCGTTTCACTCCGAACGTTTGAGCTGCAAGTTTTTTTGACATGCCCGCATTGACAGCTTCTATTGCTTCGCGCATGGCCGTTTCTGTATAATTCCGGTAAGATTTTGACCCCGGAGTTTTTGGTAAGTACAAACCATTTTTTACGTTCTATTTACCTGTAACAATAGAAACCCACCGTTAAACACCAAAAAAAAACAAAAGAAAAATATATAAATAAAAAAATATGACAGATAAACGTGATGTGCAAGTTTCCCCGCGGTGTGCAAGTAGCCCCGTTTTACGGTACTTTACCAATGACCTATAATTAAATGCGAAAAAAATTATTACCGGAATCACACACCTCTAAACTTTTTGTAATTTTGCATCTGTTCATTGACCACCATATATACCATGAAAATTTGATTATTTTTCAAAAATCATTTTGCGCCATGTCATCTAGACGAAATGGGCTTTAGCAAACCGAAATCCGCAGCTAAAAATATTTTTTATTTCAAAAGTTACTACAAGTTAAATATGGTACTAAAAATTGCTTTATAAACCTAATATAAACTGATTTCGATCGGAGCTACCAGTTAATTTTAAATATTATTTACCGTATAAAAAAATATGTAAAAGGAAAGTTGCAGATAATTTTTTTTTATAATATTAATAATAAAGCAATAAACCCATTAGAAATGGGATATTTGCAAAGAACTTGCAAAAAGTCTTTTTTCTACTTTTGACCCCCGATTTTTGAAGTTGCGGCCATCGAATCATATGTAAATTTTAAGAATAGTTTTATAATGCCAAAATACAAGTTAATACAAATTTACAGCTGGATATCTGCTGCGAAAATGTTTTATTACATTCCTTCAAGCTTTGTCTAGGCAACACGGCAGACTCTAAAGGGTCTGTAGGGTGGCTCGAATTCGACGCTCATCATTGGGATTTCGGAAACCGTAAGAGATACAGGATCGGTTAAATGGAGGCAAAGTTGCGCAATTTGATGCTCAATAAAATGCCGTTTTGCGTTTTAAAAATTCCGAGTACTTCCGAAGATATTCGAAAAAACCGGAATTTTCAATTTTGGTTTCTATTGTTTCCTGGCTATATTTGTTAAGATAACTCAAAATGAAAAACACGTTTTCATGGCCACTTTTTCTGCTCTATAATTCAGTGTGTTTAAATATTGAATCTGACGTTTCGGCTTCTGGCGACCATCATCAACTTAATTTTTTAAAATACGGACCTGATATTTTTTCAATTTAATTAAATCCTTTCATCACTCTTAAAACACTATATATCGCCATTTTGATATTTGCCGACGTTTCGTACAGAAAATTCCATCACCAGAATATTACATATTTATTTTACCATAATACGGCCCTGAACTACATTTTTAGGTAAGAAGGTAAAAAAGAATAAACTTATTACATATGCGTAATCTTTTTATTGCAACTCATTGATATCTAATAGCGGAAATTACTTTATTAACCGAAAATGTCATGAATATTAGACATAAGATACAAAAAGGTAGACAACAAATCAGCTTACATAAACAATTTGTAATACTATCTTGATGCCCATATTAAAAATAAACATAATTTAATCACTATTATAGGTGTTCAAAGAGATAACCTTCCGCCTCAATGCATTTTCTTGCTTTGCTTTGTATTTTTAATACAGCTCGATTAATTGTTCTCGCAGGAATGGCAGCAACTTCCCTTAACAAATTTTGTCGTAGTACTTAAAGATCGTGAGGTGCATTTTTAAATAAACGGTTCATAAGATATCCCCAAAGGAAATAATCAAGGGGACTAAGATCTGGGCTCCTAGCGGTCCATCTTGCAAAACCATTTATTAGGAAATATATGGTAAAGGAATTAAGCTACTTCCCTTCCATTGTGGGCAGGAGCTCCGTCTTGCTGCCACCATATTTCTTGAAATACTGCCAAAGGTTGATTATCTAGGGCGTCTAAGACATCATTCCTAATCAAATTTAGATATCGTTAGGAAGTTAAGGTCCCTTCGTAAACGAAAGGTCCAATAATTTTGTTCCTCCACATACCAATCCATACATTAAATGAAGTTCTCCCTTGAATTCGTACCTGCTGGTTAGTTTCTGTTAATAAAGTAATTTCCGCTGTTAGATATCAATGAGTTGTAATAAAACATTATGAATATGTAATAAGTTTATTCTTTTTTTACCTTTTTACCTAAAAATGTAGTTCAGGGCCGTATTATGGTAAAATAAATATGTAATATTTTGGTGATAGAATGTTCTGTACGAAACGTCGGCAAATATCAAAGTGGCGATATATAGTGTTTTAAGAGTGATGAAAGGATTTAATAAAATTGAAAAAATATCAGGTCCGTATTTAAAAAATTAAGTTGATGATGGTCGCCAGAAGCCGAAACGTCAGATTCAATATTTAATCACACTGAATTATAGAACAGAAAAAGTGGCCATGAAAACGTGTTTTTCATTTTAAGTTATCTTAACAAATATAGCCAGGAAACAATAGAAACCAAAATTGAAAATTTCGGTTTTTTTCGAATATCTTCGGAAGTACTCGGAATTTTTTAAAACGCAAAACTGCATTTTATTGAACATCAAATTGCGCAACTTTGCCTCCATTTAACCGATCCTGCATCTCTTACGGTTTCGGAAATCCCAATGATGAGCGTCGAATTCGAGCCACCCTGTACAAAATGCTACCACTAATTCTTTGGGCCAAAATCCAATAATCTAATGCAATTTACCTTAATCGAAAAGTTTCTCGTTTGCATGATACAGGGTGTCAGAGACTTTAGTTAATTTTAATACTTTTACACTCTGTATCTCGCAAAGGCCAACGTTTTAACTAAGATGAGTGGGGTTTGATCGTTGTATTTTGGTGTAAAAGAGTTATGCATGACCTTTTAAAAACATTTAATCTGAAATATTTTAAAAAAGGTTTCTCGTAGCGATATTAACTGGGTATGTCTTTTTTAATTGGAAAATTCCATTAAATAGTTGTTTACCGGATCTATACTATACTGGGGCAAAAAAGTTATGACAATTATAACATAAGCCAGGGAAAGCAGGTAGCAGATAGGTTACAACAAAAACATAAGTAAATTTTGATTTCCATCCCTTAAAAACTCCCAAAAACCTAATTATGTAAAAAAATGTTTGATAATAAATAAAATTCTTTAAAATACTTAAAGTTAAATGAAATATTGTACACACACACCGTGTATCTTGGAAACCATCAATTTTTCAACAAAGGTAAATTGCGTTAGAGACACCTTGTACAGGGTCCGGCAAAATGAACAACCCATTTTAAATTGCTTATAAAAATTTATTAACTTTAAAAACAAAACAAAAGGAACATGTATTCTTAAACAAGAAAGATGGGAGTTTATTATGCTTTAAATATGGTGTGCCGCAAATGACCGCCACCCTCTTCAATACATTCTTCTAACTGGTTCATAAATTTTCTCATTACATTTTGAAGAACTTGCCTAGAAATAGCGTGGATTTCATTGGCAATATTTGTTTTTAGCTCCCTTACATTTCTAGGTTTATTGGCAAACACTTTATGTTTTAAATAGCCCCAGAGAAAATAATCTGGTGCTGAAAGGTCGGGCGATCTTGCTGGCCAAGGAATGGTACCATTCTTAGAAATCAGTCTGTTTGGAAAGGATTGTCGCAAAATATCCATGCTTATTCTTGCCGTATGGCTTGTTGCGCCATCCTGTTGAAACCAGTAATGTCCAATTTCATTTTGAATTTGCGGTAAGAAGAATATCTGCAACATTTGAACATAGCGTGCGGCAGTAACTGTTACTGTCTGACCATTTTCCTCAAAAAATAAGGTCCGATTATCCTAGACGAGGAGATGGCGCACCCTACAGTTACTTTGGGACAATGTAATGGACGCTGATGAATTTCGCGTGGATTCTCTTGAGCCCAGTAACGACAATTCTGTTTATTTACATCTCCGTTTAAATAAAAGTGGGCCTCATCGCTCATAAACATATTGTTTTCAATACCTTGATAATTGGTACGAAGAAGGCGACAGAACTCAAGTCTATTAATCTTGATTTATTTCTTGAACAATTGCGATCTTGTATGGGTGAAAATTCATTTTTTTAACATTCTTCGTGTACTTCGCTCAGATAAATTTAAAACAGTAGCATGTTTAACAACAGATTTTTGGGACTAGCGATAATTGCATTTCTAACTCTGTCTTCGTTCAGTGCATTGCAGGCAGATCTTGGCCGCCCACTTGACTTCTTGTCTAAAACGGATCCTCCTGTCCGCCATTTACGAATCCAAACTGTAATGGTCTTCCGCTGCGGACACTGTCGGTCATTAAATTGACGTCGAAAACACCTTTGAACGGCTATAATGGAATTATATTCAATAAATTTTTCGACACAAAAATGCGATGTTCTGTTAACCAACGCGGCATTTTGACAACTGTCAACAATTTTAATAAACTCTCCAAAGCCTACTTTTCCAAATAAAAATATCGCCATAGTGAATACTCGATACATTTTTTTATATTAAAGAAACAAAATAGGTAATACATTTTGCCGGACCCTGTATAATAAAAATACCAGTATTAAACAATTTTATTTATTAGGGTAGGGGAAAATAATCAAAGAAATTATTTGTCTTTCCAAACGTACGGTATCTGCTAAATTTTAAAACTTAAAAGTAAGGAAAAGCAAAAAGGCTCATTTCCCATGAAAAAGTCAAGAAAATCCTTTGTATTCACAAAGAACATGTCGCTTAGTATCGTGGAGATTTTAAACGAAAATTGTCTTTTTTGCCTCTTCCCATTCTGCTTTCCCTTATTGGCGTAATATCGCTCACATATCACTTTGAAGATAGATGGATGACTAAAAAATTGTGGATCCACTTGAATACTATTGCTTAAAAGAAATATACAGTGACTGGCATAATTGTTAAATCATATGAATTTTAATAATTTTTTTAAAAATGTTATTTATTTTGCGATACACGACAAATAAGATAGTTTGCTAAAAAAAAAAAAACAAAAAAACAAAAAAAATAAGTAACTCAAAAAATCGACGTTTTGGTAGCAAGTCTTCCACCGCTGTCAAGATAAAATTAAATAAAAATAGAAAATTTAGAAGAAAAATGTTCTATAAAGGGTGTTTCAGAAATATGGGGTCAAACTTCTAGGGGTTATTCAGTTCAACAGTATATCATTTGAGTATAGGGACCCATGTCCGGAAAAGTGTCACTACGGCACTTCGGCCTTAAGACGTGTTAACGTTTTGAAAGACGATTAATTGCCAAAACAAAATTTATTGCATTTTTGTTTGACTTTTTACATAATATTTTGACAACAAAATTGGTAAAAAAATAACATTTAATAAAATTATTAAATAAAAGAAACTATTAATAAAATAATAAATAAAATAATTAAGTTTCTAAACATTGACAATAAAATTTAAAAACAACTATTGTGATGATATTATGTACGAAAGGCAAAAAATAAATGCATTAGCGTCTTAGGGCCGTAGTGCCGTAGTGACATGGGTCCCTCTCAAATGTTTTCTACTGTTGCACTGAATAACCCCTAGAAGTTTGATTCCATAGTTTTAAAACACCCTGTTTATCTAAAATTTAAAAATTTAGGCTTTAGTTTTTAGGAAATTTTGAGTGTATTTATTACACTGATCAACAAAAATCTATTTTTTTGTGTAACAATAAAAATTTTGTCGGATTCTTTCAAGAATAAGTTTAAGTAGAGAAGAATTAGTAGTCTAGTATTTTAGATACGAATAGTTTCATTGTAATATAGTTTTCTTTTTAATTACAAATTATTTCGACAAAAATAAATTAATATCAATGTTATAACATTAACGTCGATTTAAAAATATAAGGAGCGAGAAACCATAAACACATCCTTCATCGAATACGTAAAAAATTACCTGGGTTTCTGAATATGACCTCCGCAAGTACGTAGGACCGCCTGTTTTTCCTCAAATCGCGAAAATGTGTGACCAAGCCTAAAAGTCAGACTTTCTAAGCATACTTCGACTTTGACGTAAAATTAAACATAAAAGAAACTGCTTAAGGTAAAATTTTTTATATTAAATCAACGTAAAAATTAATAACCTTTCTGAATATAAGCTTTTTATCATTACGCAATAATCAGATTTAAAACGTAACGGCGAGAAACCGCGACCGTGTCCAGAAATCAGACTTTCTTGCGTACTTTGACTTTGACGTGGGTTTAAAAATACAAGAAGTGCACTAGGGTAACGAATTTTAAATTAAATCGACGTAAAATGTCATAAGCTTTTCGAATATTAGCTTTTTATTAACAGGCAGTAACCAGTTTTAAAACGCGACGGAAAAACGCGACCATGTCAGCAAGTCAGATTTTCCTAGCCTAGGTCGACTTTGACGTGGATTAAAAACTACAAGGAGTGATCTGAGCACAGATTTTTGGTAATTTTGGGTCACAATCTATCAGAAAGCAAGTTTTCAGATTTTTTCTACGACTTTTATTTTTTACAATTTTTTCAGAATTTTTCGTCATATTGGCGAGCCGAATTTTACGATCCTTCGACTTTGACGTCGATTTAAAAATTAAAGGAGCAAAAACCATAACCACATCCTGTATTAAACTCATAGAGAATTTAACTGGCTTTCCGAATCTGAGTTTCGCGAGTACGTCAGACTACTGTTTTTTCTGCAAATTGCAAAAATGTGGGACAGTGTCTGAAAGTCTGATTTTCCTAGCGTACTTTGATTTTACATAAATTTAAAAATAGAAGAAACGCTTTTACTATGAAGTGAAAATATTTTTTTAATGAAAAATTATTTTTTAATTTTTAGTTCGGTTGCATATAAAAGCGTGTTTTTTTAGTTTTTTTAAACTATTAATTATTTTTCATTTTTTAGTTCGTTATATTGCACAAAATTCTTAATATAACAGTAAATTAGAACATACTATTTAATTAAGCAGCAAAAAGAAAATAACCAGCCCCCTATGAAATGACAATGGTAGCAAATTTTAAAATTTGCAAAAGATTGCAACTCACTAAAAAATTTCTTCTTCATTAAGTAGCAAAGTTTCAAATTTTGCCCACAGATGGCAATCCAGGCAATGTTTTGAAATTTTTCCAACAGATGGCATCCTAGGTATTGTTTTTATAATATAATGGAATTTTTTTCCTGGCGATTAAAAAAAAAGATAAAGGGATACTGTTTGCAGATTATTGCATTGTCATGGGTCCTTAATACGTGTGCAAAGTTTCAAAGAAATCGAATAGCTGGAAGTTGGTTAAAATTAGGCTCAAAGATTCCGTCACATAGGCAGCCAGATGGATAGATTGATAGATAGTTACAACCCAAGTTAATAAAAGCGTGTTAAAAACTGTTAGTAAAACGCCTTAATATTCTGCAAAAATACTGTTCGTATATTATATTTTAGTCCGGGCCCCTTAAAATTCATTTTTTTGTGTCTTTGGTGCTGGGGGTCGCTTTCCCAAACTGCAAAACTACTGGTTTTAATAAGTCAAAACAAGCCGGCATAGCACACAAATCCTGTGCAACCCCAGATAACAGTGCCAGTTCATCACAACAAGCGATCAGTTGTATTTCGTAGAATTTATTTTCTGTAAAATTTTAATATTTTTGGATTATACATAAACAATGGTAATTATAGTAATTGGTAATACTGACAGGCAAGCTACAAATATGTTAACAAAAAGAAATGACAGAAAATTGTATGAGTCCTAAAGACAATTTATTAATTCAACTGAATCCTTAGAAGAGCCTATGGCTGGTCAAAGTAGTCTGTGTCGTGTTATAAAATCACCGTCAACGGAAAGTATAACAACAAAGACAAATAAAAATAATAGTAGCAAACAGCATAACAGCAAAAGTTAAGGAGATGATTCAAATGACACAGAATTTTTGTGGTCTTATTCTATTGTTAAGCGAACAAAAATAATCCAGTCGACAGCAAAAAAGGCGTAAGCTTACTCACACCTTAAATGCAGCCGATTTGACAGGTGTGTCTAATACAGCTGCTGCAAAAATTGCAAATCAATTTTAAAAGATCTAGACTTAATATCCAAGGAAGATATAGCACTGGTCATAGACAAAACCTAGATTTGAAGAGGAGTTAGAGAAAACAGACACCAATTTCGGAATGAGAATAAGAATTTAAACAAGTTAATCAAAGGTCTTTATTTCGACGGAAGAACAAACCAAACCATGGTATTCGAAAACGCGAGGCGAATCATAAAAACTAAAGAGTATGTAGCTTCATTCGAAGGGCCAGGTAGTTTATATGTCGGGCACCTAGATCTTAACCAGCCGCGCGCCATAGATATTGCCGAAGAAATAATAGGCCACTTACCGAGTCACTTTGTAGATTTAAGCAAATTACTTGTTATTGGATGTGACAGTACAAATGTCAATATGGGCTGGAAAAGTGGGATTATTGGAATCATAGAAATGCGAGCAAATAAATCAATTTACAATACAAAATTTTGACATTTTTTCTTGTCATACTTAAGCGGTCGAGAAATGGGTTAAAATACTTACTAAGCTGTCATTAAAAATGTGTGGTGAAGAATCTAGAGATGGTTATGTTAAAGGTAAGCTTAACGCCAGAAAGAATTTGCCATTATTTAAAAGTAAATATCAATACTATGCCCAAAAAGTAAGTAAGTAAAAATGTTCAGCAGAGGAGGGCGGTTGGGTGAAACTCGACGTGCAGCTACCTCCCCTTGGTCAGTGCTGGGTTAAATAAATATAAGTAATAATGTTTAACATATACATATTATTTTATTATAATTAACTTCTCAAGCCGAATATTCATTCAAGCTAAGAGCTGCACAAAATTGTAAGTAGTATGGAATTTATTACTCCTGTTTTACATTGTTAGTCCTAGGGGCCCAGCTTTTTTTGATCGGGATAAAAAAACGAGATAATAGTATCGATAATAATATGTAAGGCACTAGCCCTCTCCAAAAATATAGAAAACCAGTAGTCGTCATATACTTACGCGGAGCCCCCTCCCTCCACTCGATCTTGGTCGTTACTGCGAATGCGTGTCATTTCCTTTGTTTTGCTCTTCGCGGCCTTTAGGTGCGCATGCGTGCCTCACTCAATCTACGCCCAGATAAATACTGCGCATGCATGCCCTGTCCTACATTCGCCCCCAATCTTAATAATTATTCCGCATGCGTGCCCTGCCCTATCTTTATTCCTAACCTTGATAATTACTAGCATGCGTGCACTTCCCATTCTTTTGCTCTTTGACATTTGTTTTTCTCCCACATACTCGGGTTTATCTCGTTATTATAAGTTACGAGACCCCTGTATAACTTTTATCAGTTGATATTTAGATTTTAAAGGTATCAAATTATACACGGGCGATTTCGTTTTGTTTCAAATAGGATGTTTTTTTTCATAATTATGGATACGTACTGAAAATTATAGAAATAAAAACAGTGGCGCTGATCCAAATTATGTATTTCCAAGAAAATTAATAAGTTAACATACTTGAGGAAGCAAATGGTAGATAACTATTCTGGTCGGGATAAAATAGTTAAAGTTTAGATGTGGCTATAAACTGTTGATAATATGAGGGCTAACTTTATTCTTTGGTTATAAGTCTATAAAATGGCCTACCATGCAAAATTTCATATAAATATTTAAAACGTCAATTTAAGATGTAAAAATATAAAATAATTATTAAGTATTATAATGACACTAACTTTTAAAAATTAAAAAAAAATTAAGTTTTTATTTTTTGTATAGTTTTAAATACGTGTAACAAAACCTGTATAGTATTTTAAATGTAGTAAACTTTTAAAACCCAACTAAACTAATTAAAGTAAAAAAAAAACTAATAATTAAGAAGTAGAAATAACTACTGAATTACTTCAAACAACAATCAAAATAGTGCTTTAAATTAAACTAAGTAAAAAAAACATTACTTATTAAAAGTTACCGAAAATTTTACTATTATTGCCTATACCCATGCGATCTTTTTAAAACCTAAATTGTTGCCTTTTGCAACACTAAGTATATAGCTTTTAATCACAAATAACACCAGCACACAAAAAAATTTTGAGGTGCACCGGACGCGACCTTATCTACGGGTATGATTTTCGACCCTTTGAATTCGAATTTTAGGTTTGTTTAGGCCGTACAGCGTACAGGTCCTAATTTCAAGTAAATTTCAAGAAACCTAAAAAATTGTGCATAATTTTCTACGGTTTCTTCCAATTTATTTAAAATTGGAGGGTGGTCGGCCTAAAGTGCTTTAAAATTCGGATTAAGAGGAAAAACATGCCTGTAGATAGGTCGTGTCCGCTGTACAAAAACTTTTTTGTGCACCGGCCCATATATATAGAAAAAGTGTTTATATATCGGACGCGACCTATCTAGGGGCATGTTTTTTGACCCGCTGAATCCAAATTTCAAATTAGTTTAGGCCGTACACCTTCAAATATGGATTAAATTGCAAAAAAACCGTAAGAAATTTTCAACCATTTTTTTTGCAACTTACTCGAAATAAGGAACTGTACGGCCCAAACTGACTTTGAAATTCGGAATTAGAAGGTCGAGAAACATACCCGTAGAATGATCGCTTCCGGTGCACATCAAACTTTTTTTATGTGCCGGTGTAATTAATATTTTGTGAATTGAGTCTTACAAAGCATTTAAAAATTAAAATAATAATTAGAAAGGCTGACAAAAAAAAAAGAATTTTCAACAATACTAGTTTAGCGGACTAACTAAAAAACACACACATTTAAAAATTATTGTGTTCAAATCTATATTATTTATTTATTTAAAGTATATTTTATTGTTATACATTGGTAAAAATCTTCTAAAAGGGCCTATTTAAAAATGGCATACCCAACTATGGTTTTCATTTAAAAAAATGAAAGTTCATATCGTAGCTCAAAAATGGATTACTCCATTAAATATATATCGGATTACTTCTTTCTTTTAAGAAGGTAATTATCTACAAATTTTCTATTTACATTATTTTTTATTTAGAATATAAACCAAGCTATGGAGAAAAGAAAATTAAAAAATATATTTTTTTTCATTAAAATATCCAGTAAGCAATTATTTAATCGTTGCTTTGACTTACCAATAACGAACACTTCATTTGGATGGCCTTGTATACATATAAATAGGTAATTAACCTCCAATAACTTGTCCTACCCAAGCTATAGAGAAAAAAGAAAATTGGAAAAAATGTTTTTTTCCTTAAAATATCTAGTAAGCCATTATTTTTTGGTACAAACCAAAAATAATTTAAACTTAGCTCTAAAAACTTATTTTTTTTTACCACCTCTGTAGTTGTAGCGGTTTCTGAGATCTCTGTACTACACAACTTAACCTGTATATTTGGTTTATATCTCGAAAAATATTATTTAAAAAAATATAATTACACTAATGGATTCTACGCAAAAATATCCACTTGTACCGACCTAAAATTTTGTTATATGTTAGAAGACAAATGGGTTTGAGGATAACAGAACATTCATTTTGCTCTGTATGTTAAAAATGAAGAGAGCCATAAATTTTTTGTCATTTTTTGTTTTATTACCTTTGTGAAAACCACAAGTCTTTATTTCTAATAATTACCAAATACCCTACAATTTTAACGAAATTCCGACACCCTTTACACAAACCAAGTAGCATGGCCGACAACAATGCAACTTACTAACAAAACAACATCGATGATGCGTGTTATTCGCGTCAAACTTGCAACAATTTGCCAAACATTGGCCAGACTAACCTATTTGCGCGCTCATTTAATGCAAAAACCGACAAGCGCTGAATCACCCTGGAATCATTTGCCAAGGACTTGAAACGACGTGAATTCCGTCCACGTCCGAGCTATGTGAGGCTATGTGGCGCGCTATTCGGCGCGGCTAATTTATGCAAGTCTAGACGCAGCATTAAATAACATGGTACAATCAACATTCTGTGATGTTTTGCTACAAAAATGTTGAAATTCAACTACAAGTAAAGATCTGGCCACGTAACTGCAACGAGTCCGCGACGTAGCTTAGCCGTTTGTTTTGCTGGTAAAATATAGGGGATGCTGGGCAATTTAATATGTATTAATCCTTCAACTTTTTACTATACTAATATAAAGTTCCGAAAATATGTTATAAAAAAATATTTTTCTTCTAATTCAGCTTAAAGGTCTGGCCACACATAAACCCACAAGGAGCCTGCACCGTAGCTGAGCCATGCGTCTCGCTTGTTAAATGTAGGAAGAGGTGAAATAATTAAATAATAAACTTAGAATTTTTCAATGACGTAATAAAAAGTTCCCAAAATATGTTTTCTTGTTTAGGTTTTAGGACACCGCTGCTCAAGTTAACTCGCCAAAATTAGAAAAGATTTTATAAAATATTTAGTGACTTGGAAACAACACAAAAAAACGTGCTGGAAAAATTGTGAATTTAGAAATAATATTCAAAAACTTGTCTTGGAAACCCTAAACCAAGAAAATTGTGGTAGTGTATTAGTAAAATCGCACACCTGATTTGATTCATATATTTTTAGCAATAATTGTAATTATTAGCTACAGAGTTATATTGTTATGCCGACTCACTTAGTTTTTGGTTTGTGCTGGGTTTGTATGAAAAACATGGGGACTCGGGTACTAGAAGTCGATGTATCATTTAGCAGCACGATTAAATGCTATATTATTGATAATTTCGGCTCTTGATATTTGTAGGTTTTAAAGTTTGGATAAGAGTAATTAGGTTATTAATATAACGTATTTCCTAAAAGTTTTGGCACGAAAACTCATTGTCTTTAATTTTAACAAAAACAAAATAATATCAAGTTGCCTTTGAAAACAAAAGTTTATTTACTTTATTTACTGTCAGTTGAGATTTATTTATTTTGAAGTTTTCGTTTCGTTTAAGATGTCGTATAAATAAGAAATAAGAAAAAGTATCTACAAGTTAGTTGGGCGGATACCCAAAGCTGAAATCTGTCGAATATTCCAGAATGAAAACATTTCACGCAGAACCATTTATACAATACTGTCTAGAAAGGTTTATCATGGAGGCTGGGAAGCACAAGATGAGGAACAATTAAGACGGCGAATTTACGAGAAATTAAGAGAAATTGAACTGAATTCCGTCCAGGACCTCATGAGAGACATTCGAAGAAATTTGCGTCTGGTAGAGCAGAATGGGCCACTCCACATAATTCGATAGTATAGTTTTGTTAAGTATTGAGTTGTAATTTATGATAACTAGTTAGTGTTTAAATAAATTTCTTCATTAAAAAAAAAAACGATTAATATTGTGTGCCAAAACTTTTAGGACATACGTTAGGTAAATATGCAATACCATTTAGTGATAGCTGATCGAATAATAAACTGTGACAAAAAACACTTTTATCCGCACTTGAAGTTTAGATAAATAGAAATAGGGGTAAGTAAAAAATCTATTTTAAATAAACAAGGTTCTTCAGCTTTAATAATAATACGTAATGCAACTTGAGAACATAAAAGCATTTGAAATTTTCCAAATTGATCTGCCTCACTTTCCCCAACATTAACATTTGGGCGCCTTACGGGTTCGCTGCTCATGGTAAACTCAACAATATGGAAATATTATAGTATAATATTTATTAAACTAAAGCATGTTCTAAGATCAAGCTGTCTTGCAGCAATTTCTAATAGTAGGTTTACATCTGACATTTATTGCATGATATTTATGTCAAATAGAAATGTAAACAATAAAAAAAATCAGACATAAATTTTTGACCGTTTACATTAGCCAGAATTGTCTGTCTGACATAAATATCATGCAATAAATGTCAGATGTAAACCTACCGTACCATTATGGATTATAAATTTTGTTTGTCATAAAAACATAAGTAAAATCAGGCTCAAGGACAAAAAATAAATTTCTTGGAAAGATTGGATAGCACAATTTAGAAAGCATGTTTGGGAACAGAAAAAGGTAGAAAAATCTGTTTTATTTTAACAAGCAGATATAAGGCATACATAAAGCAATAGACTGAGCTTGACAAAACTGCCTTTTATATTTTTGAGGTCATGAAAAGTGCTTTTGAATTTTTTCAAATTATTCTGCCCTACTTTCCTCTATGATTGTGAATTCGGGCTCAGTGCGGCCTCGGTGCGGTTATGTTTGTCCAGATCTTAAATCGACTCTGTTAAACGCTTTACACAAACGCTGATCCAAAAAAAGATAAAAAAAATATTGGAAAAATTACGTTTTTTTAGTATGAGGGTATTAGGGCTGTTCAACTTAAAAAAGGGTATTTATTTTGCTGTATAACTCTACTAAACTAAAAAAACTAAACTAAAACTAAATTTGAGTGCCAATTTTTTTTATATCGTTAATCGTAAAAATAAATAAAAATGCTACAAGTTTGCTTTGACTTAGCAATGACAAACACTTAATTTGTATGGCCCTGTATATATATAAAAAGTTAATTAACCTCCATTAACCTGCCCTTCTACCAAAAATATGATTTTAAACTTTTTCATGAAGAAAAGATGATGTAACAATTAGTTATAAAAAAATTTAAATTACAGTTAAAGCAAGTCATTACTTAAATTTTTATTTTTTATTGGGGCAAGCCATTAAATTGTTATTACTTTAGGCAGCATGAAATGACAAAATAAATAACCTGGAATTCTAATCGTTTAGCAAAGGCAATTAAGTTTTATTTATTTTCACAGATAATAAAGCTTTTATTTTTTAATTATAAAAATCACTTTTCATTATTTTACGCATTTCAAAAAAAAAAATATTTAGTAAAATGCCGGAAGCGTTTTAATTAATTTCGTAATTATTACCAAATGCGTGCCAACAAATTTTGGGTTTGTAAAATTCTGCGGATTTATAATATACCTAGATTTTTATAACAACACTTTAAAATATTTTAAGTAAGTAAATTTCTTTTGTTGTTTAATAAATTTTACTTTACTAAATTTTCGTCGAACTAAAAAACATTTTTGGACCCTTCATGCTGATTTCCTAATAGGGTTTTTGGTTTACTGCTGTCCGTTAATCTAAGATCGCTCTCAATAAGATTTACGTGTTCGGTTAACGATTTGACTCGCTCCCGCCCGTTTTCGATTAAAAATTTTGTTGCTTGAAATCTCAAATAAATCGCTCTTAGTTGATCCGAAAATTTTCGTGGACGAGAGAAATTGTAACCTTAAATTTTTGTGTATCTGGAATCAGTCGTTGCATTTGAAATATTTAAAAGCCTGGATGGGATTGAAGTGGGAGTGATCTTAATTAGATTTGTGACGTCATAGATCCTTTTTCGAGCTATCGGAGAGCACGTAAACAGAAAATGCTATTAGTATTTCATTAACAATTATAGAACGACATCGGAATAGGAAGCGACATTTTGCCCAGCTACTTACCGGAGTAAAACTGAGTTATATAGTAGTTAAACAAAGGTGTCGCCATTGGGTTACCTAAATAATTATTGTCACAGTTAATTTTAAAAGGGAATAGCTAAACGAACGCCGCTCAAATATAGAAAAAAACGCTATTAGGTGGTTTTATCCATTTACGTATATAAAATCCGCCAAAAATTTAAATTATTTTCTTATTACCGGCAATTTTTACTTTTTACTTATATATATTATTGGTAGATGCCGCCGACCGGCGGTTTTAAATACAAAAACTATTAAAAACCGCCAAAAATTAGTTCTTTAACCCTAATAATAATTTTTTTATCATAGATCAAAAATTAAACTGGGTGAGACGTTTGACACATAAGAAGATTTTGTTGAAGCTCTTTATATGCTTAAAAAAAAATGTACATCTTTTGGAATAGAAAAACCAGGAGTATTTTAGCGGCGAAAAAACTAATCGCTAAATATTATTATTATTATCTTATCTTTCCAGTCATAATATTAGCATTTAAGAGAAATAATATAATTTAAGCGGACCAGCTACAGAGTTATGAGTGTTGTGCCATGTAAGAATTCCGGATACATAACTAGCTATTTTTTCTTTTTTAACACGCTTTTATTAACTTGGGTTGTAACTATCTATCCATCTGGCTATCTATGTAACGGAATCTTTGAGCCTAATTTTAACCAACTTCCAGCTATTCGATTTCTTTGAAACTTTGCACACGTATTAAGGACCCATGACAATGCAATAATCTGCAAACAGTATCCCGTTATCCTGCTTTGGATCGCCAGGAAAAAAAAATTCCATTATATTATTATTATAACCACTGCTTGATACCACCAAGTGTCATCTGTCACCTGTACGTCCCAGTGGTACCAACCACCGGCTATTTCAAGAGTTCGATCTGAATCGATTTTACTCAAATTTTATATTAGGTTATTTTCAGAAAGTCAATCTGAAAAACTTTGCTACTCTTGACAAAATGGCGAAAACATTTTTAGTGAATAAACTGGAGCATTTATTTTTAAAAAATTAATTGATATAACGAACTAAAAAATGAAAAATAATTAATAGTTTAAAAAAACTAAAAAACACGCTTTTATATGCAACCGAACTAAAAATTAGAAAATAATTTTTCATTAAAAAAAATATTGTAACTTCATAGTAAAAAGCGTGGGGTGCTTAATATATTAAATGTTATAATTATTATATTTGCCAATATCTATGATGGAAAAGTTATGAAAAAATAGTAAAATGCACCCCACGCTTTTTACTATGAAGTTACAATATTTTTTTAATGAAAAATTATTTTCTAATTTTTAGTTCGGTTGCATATAAAAGCGTGTTTTTAGTTTTTTAAACTATTAATTATTTATATATATATATAATTTATTTATCTTTTCTTAAACCATAAACCAATAATTATTTATTTATTTTTCTTGGGTATAGGTTTTTTGTTAATAATTAAAACTACTTCATTACATAGCTAACATCTGACGTTTCGCCCAGCGTAGTGAGCTTTTTCAAAATATATATATTGCGTTCAGGCAACAACCTACAAACAATTACAAAAATTACTATTTTTTTATCACAAATTAAAATAATACATAACAACACATTTAAAAAAACTTTACATAACACTAATTTTACAGAAACGCACCTCGAAAAAGATTGTTATAGGCTCACATCTTATTTTGATTTAATAAAAATAAAAGAGTATCTATTGTAGGAATTCTTTTTTTTATATTTAAGGAAGCAAGAAGGTTGTTATTTTTATGTTATCTTTTTATCATTAAAATAAAAAAGAAATTGTTTTGGTTGAATTTATTTACTATATTATTATACAGATAGAAAAATTTTGTTGAAATATTATACAGTTTGTCGTGGTTTTAACCTGGATAAAAGTTGTTTTTAATAAATTAGATTGTGGTAGATTTGGCTTAGATTTCTCAGATCTTGTTTGTCATTGACAGCTTGCTGTTCTTTCTTTATATAAATCATTTCTTTAACTAAAAGTTTCTGATAGTTTTGGTCCTGGGTAAGTATGCTGGTGTTTGCAAAGTCAAACTCATGTTTTAAATTGGACTCATGCTTATGCAAAGCTGTAGAAGCGTTTTTTGTATATTTATGACCATTTATCCTATTTTCTAAGTACTGTGTGGTCATGCCGATGTATTTTTTGGGCAGTTTAGGCATGGTATTGAATAAATTAAGTTTGACTTCTTTTTGGTGGGTACTTTGCTTTTTAAAGGAGTGTACAAATTTGCTAAGCGATTTTGTGCCTTATGACATACAACTATATCTCTTACATCACCAGAATACCGGGTAGAATCACTTAATAAAGTAAGAGCAACCTTAAAAGAAAACAATTTTTCAGAAAAACATATTAACCGAATTATCAAGCAACGTACCTTTAAATTCTACAATCATAATAAAGCTCAGGAAGACCCTAAAAACACAGATAATTCAAAAAATTACATTGCTATGCCTTATACTCAAAACCTCTCTGAAAAAATTAAATACATCCTTAAAAAACACGATATAGTTGTATGTCATAAGGCACAAAATCGCTTAGCAAATTTGTACACTCCTTTAAAAAACAAAGTACCCACCAAAAAGAAGTCAAACTTAATTTATTCCGTTTCCGTCAGTACGGTTTAGGCAATATCAAAAAGACAACAAAAAAATACTCCGAATGAATCAAATAAAAAATTGCAATAGCGAATGAGCAGTGCCTTTTTGTCCATGCATAAATTAAGAAAATAATTGC
>JACEGR010007522.1:0-48238 GCA_014170235.1 Listronotus bonariensis
AACCACTTTGAGTCTATATATTACCTTATATCCAGAGCTGAAGACATGAAGATAAGTTTTTCAACCATTTCAGGATGTCGGTCACGCATTTGACTGTTTAATGAGCATTATTGAAAAACGACTTAAGGTGCAGTGATAATGCTATACGATACTGCATATCGCCGAAAGAAAGTCATTGTTACGTTAAGGTAAGCTTAATTGAATATAAGTAATAATATAGTGAATAAGGGTACAATTTTATTATAAATCAAAAACATTTTACACTTGTTCGTTAAGTACTGTTTTATCGCTGTTAAACAAACAAGTTCTTGAGTTTCTGCACTAGATAGTGGTGATGGTGTATATTGTGAATTTGTATTTGTAGTCTCTGTTTGAGAATATGTCGTATATCCATACTGAGAAGGAGGTTGATATTCATAGTGCCGCACGGAATTCTCTTGTGTAACTAATCTGTTTCTAGGCAATGGGTGGCGTTCCTGGGGATTTGCGTTATGTTGACTGTAAGAACTAGATGGCTGATTTGTTAAATAGGAAATATCGTATATAGATGCATTAGAAGGCAGTGGCTGCCGTTCCTGGAATTGCGGAGTATTTGCATGTACTTGGTTTCGTGCTATTAAATTATATATTTCAATCTTCACTCTTAAACGGTTGTGCTCGGGTATTTTTTTAGTTCTTTAAATAACGATAGGCAAAATAGTTTATCTTCATCGTCTTCTTCTTTTTCTATAGGTCTTCTTTGGTTCATACTCTTTTCTAATATATTGGCAAAGTGTTCGTCGGCTGGATGAAGTTTATTCTTCTTTTTAGCAAGTGGATATTCTCCCGGAGGTCTGAAGTTGCTGTCACTGTTTCCTTCAACTGATTCGGGAACGTCGTTATCATTATCATCCTCTACTTGAAAACTACCGTCAGTTTTTCTTTTTTGTACGGTGGGTTGCAAAAATGTTAACCTTTGAAAATACGCCGAAGTAGATTTCGATATTGCTGCCGAACCAGATTTTAAAGTTTTATTTTTTTTCATATCTCTCACATATACATCACGTAAATTCTTCCATTTTTTCTGTAGTGTTGATCCTGAAATAGAAATAATAATAATATTTATTCTATTGCAGGTATCTGTCAAGTGGTTGTTCGTTAGCTGAATTGCAGTATGGTTATAAAATTGGAAAGTCTACATTATCGGGTGCAATTCAACAAGTGTGCAAGGTGATATGGGAGAAGTTAAAAGCAGTTGTCATGAATGCACCGAGTAAAGAGAAATGGATACAAATAGCTGAAGAATTTGAACAAAAAGCTTATTTTCCTAACTGCATCGGTGCATTGGATGGAAAGCACATTCGATTAATTCAGCCTCCAAACTCTGGATCTATGTATTATAATTTTAAACATTTTTTTCATTGGTGCTAATGGCTTTATGTGACGCTAACTACTGCTTTATATGGGTCGACGTTGGAGCTTATGGTAAAGATAGTGACTCAGGAATTTTCAAAGAAAGCACCTTATACAAAAAACTCACTGAAAAGTCATTAAATATTCCTGAACCCAAATCGATAACAAATAACTGCGCTAATAAGTTACCATATGTAATAGTGGCAGATGAAGCTTTTGCCATGATGGAAAATTTAATGAGGCCGTATGGTGGCAAAATGCTGTCACACGCAAAAAAATATATAATTACCGTTTATCGTTAGCTCGAAGATATGTTGAATGCACGTTTGGAATTATGTGCAACAAATGGCGAATTTTGCACCGACCCATAGACGTTAAACTTGACTTTGCTGAAAACATTGTTAAAGCTATTTGTGTCTTGCACAACTTTGTCAGAATTAAAGATGGTATCACACACGAGGATACAGTTCATGCCGCACCATTGTTGAATATGAATAGATCACACACTGGGCGCGCAGTTCGAGACGCAGATAAAGTTCGAACTGCATTTACAGATTACTTTGTAAATAACGGAAGACTAGACTGGCAGGATGGTATGGTCTAAACAATATTACTTTTATAATAATATTTAAAGAGAAAAATAAATAAATGTTGTTCTTACCTAAATTCTTTTTTTCTCTTCAGTGTCATCAGCATTGCAAAAAATCAAAACCAGTTGCTCCCAAGCCCGTTTCTTCAGTGTTTTATTAGAATATTCCTTCGAATTCAAGTTCCATATGGCTGGTCTTTTTTCTATTTCATCGATAAACAAGTCGGTATTAAAATCATCGTCCATCTTGCAACTTCGTACGTCTAACCGGCTCTAATCGCGCTAATCAACTGAACACGTCTATGCCTGATTGTTGTACTTCAATACGCGCGACGTCGCGCACATTACGCGCGAATCAAGATACTGGCGACAGAGCAAAGACCATCGCGCGCGATCGCAAGTTTACGCGCGATGACGCGCGACCATATAAACATTTGTATATGACTACTCTGCATCTTTAGTCGCGCGGTTTGTTGTACGCGCGTTCACGCGCGATCATCTGAACTTAGCCTAAAATCAACTTGCCTTTTAAGCAGTCAAATCTGAAAAAAACTTTTATGTTTTCAATAATATAAAAATCAAAGAAAAAATTGTGAGCACAAACGCAAGTGTTAATTTTTTACAGGGCACTTTGAGGTAGATGCTTTGATTTCCCAGTCCGAGAGATAAGCGCCTTGACGCAAAAAAACTTCATAAAAGCCGCATCGCTATGTCGTCTGCCGACAAAGGAATAAATTATAATGGGCAGAAATACCAAATTCACCCGTTTATGTAGATAAAAATTAAAGAATTTTTTTAACACTTTAACTATATTTTTTTAGAACGACGATTTAATTCCCGGTAATTTATATAAACGAGATAATTTTTTTTTAACAAGGCTTTTCTTCTTGCCTATTTCGCAGGTTGGGCAAACGGTTGGGCGAGGACAATTTAGGTTGGGCGCTCGCCACACCTCGCCCACCTTTGGCGCCGCTACTGGTCTGCAGGTAAATTGGCATATGTAAGGAATGTTACCTTGTCAGAGCATTAGAACGGACTGGCCCACTATGAAACAGCATGGTTGGATTATGTACAAATTTAAAAATTAAATTATGTATATTTTTTTAATATCGGAATAAATATTTTAGTATGTTTTGAATGTTGGATTATTTCATTGTTGAATGATAAAAGGATACAATGGAATTAAAAAATCTATAGAATATTATTATATTAAATAGCCTAAATATTTAAAACACTCTCGGTATAAAATTACCAAATCCAAATTGTAAGATGTGAGGGGCATAAAGTGGCTCAACCAGGATTTTTCCTCGGGAAGGGAGGCAGACATATTAAATTTTGTTAAAAAGTAAAAAAAATTAGAACATTGTCCAAATAAAGAAATGGGGAGGGCTGCAGCCCAGCATTCCCTCACCCCCAGGGGTGGCCATATTAACTTTCCGAGGGGGGCATATCAACATTAAATGCCCATATTTGCAATTAGGGGTGTATTCGTAAAATTCTTAATTTAATTACAAAGAATGTGGCTATGCCCCCCTTATGACCGCCCCTACCACCCCCTGCTTGCGCCAAAGGAGGTATCAACTTTTATTATGTAAGGGCGTCGGTCTCATATATTTCGTCAAAATAAAATAAAAACAACTTTGTATTTATTAGCAAAAGAATAATTGAGGAGTGACTTATCAAAACGCATTATGTCACCTAAATCCAGTCTCTCAATAATGAGCAAAAACGATTTACAGCTAAACCAAAATGGTTTGGAGTAAACTAATGGGTAAAATCCAGATTTATACATCGGCCGATATAGAAAATGACTTTTTTAAATACAAAATAGCAGAGGTTTCTTAAAAAAGTAATAAAATGCTAGGACAAAATGCGCTTTGATTCATCATATAGGACAAAATCAATTTTGATGCATTTCTCGTGAGAAATCTGGAATTTAAAACATTACCAATTTTTTAAATTAATAAAATAAAACAAAATATATACTTTGTTCATAGTCACTTTAATTGAATATTTAGCCGTGACAGCTGTTTCGTAGTACAACTACATTTTCAAACGTACTGACAAACTAAAATTATGTTACTTATATATAAACAGTAATACCTAATAAAAACATATTTTTTAAAAAAGGTTTTAAAATCAATATGGTACAGTTGTAAAATTTAAAGATTTTATTGCTATATTTTATAAAAGTTTTACAAGGGGTAGATTTCCTAGGTCAATCTGTGTGTTAAGCAGATGTACATTCTGTTTTTTATGTTTATAGATTTCAATATTTTCTAATATATCTAGTTTTCGCCCTTTTTGTTCTACATGTAATATTTTTAGGTTATTGATTTCTGGAAATTTGTGTCCGGTTTCCAGAAAATGGTTTGCGAAATTTGATGTTGTTTTCCTAACCTATAACATGAGTTATGTTCTTTAAACCTAGTTTCGAAATTTCTTCCCGTTTGTCCAATGTAACAGCTATTACACTCTTCACAAGTAAGCTTATAAACTCCTGATTTTTTAAATTTATTTTGTTTATCTTTCACATTAAATATCATGTTTGATAATCGATTTGATGGTTTATGTGCTATTTTCTGGTTTTGTTTAGACAGGGTGTTCGAAATTTTTTGTGATATTTGGCCAAAATAAGTTAGGGTTTTAAATGGTTGGTTTTGTTTTTCAGGTATTTTTGGGTAAATTTGGTTGAGGGTGAGTTGTTTACGTTTCTTATTAATTATAGAATTTATTAAGGGTGGTGGATAACCATTGTTTTGAGCGATGTTTTTTATAGTGTTTAATTCTTTTTCTAAATTTTCTTTGGAAAGTGGAATGGAAAATGCGCGATGTATCATTGATCTGTATGCTGACATTTTGTGGGTAATTGGATGTAAAGAATCATTAGGTATTGTAATATCAGTAAAAGTTGGTTTTCTATAGATATCAA
This sequence comes from Listronotus bonariensis, assembly GCA_014170235.1. Classification (NCBI taxonomy): domain Eukaryota; kingdom Metazoa; phylum Arthropoda; class Insecta; order Coleoptera; family Curculionidae; genus Listronotus; species Listronotus bonariensis. Next base: position 4,914 of record JACEGR010007522.1, read on the forward strand.
AATTTATGGTTCCGTAGTTAGTTTTTGTTATTTTAAGATCTAAAAAGTTAATGGAGTTTTGTTGTTCTATTTCCAAAGTAAATTTAATCTTAGGGGTGTATAGAGTTAATATAATTAAGAATATTTTTTAGCTCTGTCTCGTTTCCTGAAAAGCCGACAAGTATGTCATCCACATATCGGTACCAAAATATAACATTATCTGAATGTTTGGAGTTTATAAATGATTCTTCTAGTTTTGACATAAATATCTCCGCCATTAAAGGGCTTAAAGGGGAACCCATAGCTAGTCCGTCTGTTTGTTTATAAAAGTTTTCATTATATTTAAAATAATTTTTGTCCATACATAATTTCAAAAGTTTTAAAATGTCCTCTTTAAGAGATGGGTTCATGTTTTTATTGTTTAGTTTTTCTGTTATAATTTTGATACAATCGTCTTTTGGTATATTTGAGAACATGTTAGTAACATCAAAGGATGCTAAAATTGCGTTTTCTGGTAGACTGAGATTTTTTAGCTTTTTTGTCAGGTCTATTGAATTTTGAACTGAAAATTTGGGTTTAAAGTTTAAGACATCTTTTAAAATACGGTTTAATTTTACTGATATTTCCCTTAATGGTGTATTTGAGTATGACACTACTGGCCTTATAGGAGCATTTTCTTTATGGATTTTTACTAAGCCGTATAAAATTGGTGGGGATGGGTTTTTGTTAATTAGAAAATAGTTTTCCTATCAGAAAAAAAGGTCGGTGTTTTTAGGGTATTTTTAGTTCTACTATGTATTTTTTCGGTTGGATCGGGAAGAAATTTCTGAAACTAGGTTTAAAGAACATAACTCATGTTATAGGTTAGGGAAAACAACATCAAATTTCGCAAACCATTTTCTGAAACCGGACACAAATTTCCAGAAATCAATAACCTAAAAATATTACATGTAGAACAAAAAGGGACGAAAATCTAGATATATTAGAAAATATTGAAATCTATAAACATAAAAACAGAATGTACATCTGCTTACACACAGATTGACCGAAATCTACCCCTTGTATTAGAGAATTTTTTAAGGTTTTTTAACGATATCTTTAAAACAAAAGCAAACCTGGCCAATTTTTTAGTGACATTGGAGAGACCTGCGATAGGGGCATTTACTATCTACATTGGATTAAGGGTTCCCTCTTCTGGGAGCCCTAAAAATTTTTTTATGGTCTTCCCAAATTGCCCCATAGGGTGGGGCTATTTGAGAACATGGCTTAAAATTGCATATATCGTAGTTTATTCACTAAAGGGGCTACTTGGAAAACAAAAACACATTTTTAAAAAATTAGAAAACATGTTTAAATAAGAAAAATATTCTTTAAGGAAATACAAAGCATTTTTTGCAACATTGCAAATCACTTTAGAACTAGTAAGTATAAAAACATAAACAAGGTAACTTAAAAATGTTTAAATCATTAACAACAAATAAAAAATAACTCTGCCTTAAATATTATAAAGGTTTCTTAAAGGTTACAGTTTACAAACCTACCCGTATTTAACTATTCACTTTACGTTTAGTTTTGAAAGATTATTCGAAAAGCTAAAAAATTGCCGGGTTCCTGAACCTTCAATTTTAGGGGGCTAAGTATCATTACAATCATTTCGATTGTTATCTCGTCCTCGTCTAACTTAGGAGGAGACAAAAATCTTTCCGTTTTTGAGGATTTTTTTAAAAATGATATTTTGAAAACCCGTTCCCCGTTTAGCATGTTTACAGATTTTATCTGACCTACATAGCATTGGCTTAGAATTGTGTCTGTATATCGAACAACCACCCAATCATTCACCTTAAGATTGCTAAGGTGAATAAGAGGAAGGTCATCATCGTCAGTGATTTCTTGCAGATCTTCTTCATTAAGTTCTTCTGGTTGGTTTTCTTCATCATGCTTTTCCAAGTGAAAATAGTCTTCATCGTCACTTTTTCTAGCTGATCTTCATCATGTGATGATTCGGATGGACTAATTTCAGGATAACTAAAAGGATCGTTCCTACTAGTAGACGCAGACGGGTACAAATCGGATGTAGAAACACTTTTTCCGGCTTCTACAGCAATCTTTTTCGACGCGGTGCTTTATGCTGCTCAGAATTACCCATACGCATTTCTTTTAAAACGTCCAAAACTGATTCTGAAACGCTCGAATCTAAATTATTAGAAGCTGTACCTGTGGCGGACGATGCAGGTAATCGTTCTTTTGGTCGTGAAGGATTTAAAGGGTGCAATCCAGTTTTGGCAAAACCGGATATTAAATTTTGGCTTCCTTTACCATTCTCTTTAATCTTGTCATGAAGCTGTACAAGCAATCTAGGGAAAACATCTTTTGAGAGTGTAGTCATTTTCCGCCCTTGACCTTTCTTCCACGTGGTTAGAATCTCGCGCCAATATTTCTTGAGTGGGGCATAAAATGCGACGTCCAATGGCTGCATGACGTGTGTCGCATTGCTTGGCAAGCAAATAAATGCAATATCCATTTCCTCGCATGTTTTAAGGACATCTTCGGAAAAGTGAGAAGATAAGTTGTCTCCGATGAGAGCCTAAAATGAAAATTAAATGTCGGTAAAGATACTTAAACCTCTCAGTTATACCTACTAACCTTTTTTCCAGGTTTGTTTCTAAAAAATGGGACCACCACCGTAAAAACCAATCTCGGAAACACATGGAATCGAACCACCCGCTTTTGGATCGATTATATCTCGCATCTATAGGGCCTCCCTCAGTCCATGAGTTCCAAAGATGCTCACCTTTATAGACTACATAAACTGGTAATATATCACCATTAGCAGTACCAGCATACATTAAGCTTATGGCGGTTTTGGTCGAATTTATCACCCTTTCGGGGTACCTTGATCCTCTTTTAAAAATATATTTTTAGTGCCTGGATTGTCAGTAAGGTTTGTTTCGTCATAATTTATCATTAGACTAGGATCTACCGCTAATAAAATTTCTCTGGCATTATCGAAAAACTTATCGATCACTTCTGGCGAAAGTGAAGCTCTTTTTGTTGAAATATTTGATGATATACGGTTCGATATAAACTTTTGATGTCGCTTCAGAAAAGCTAAAGCCCAGTCTCTTCCAGGTAAATTATTCTTTAAACGAGTCTCTTGTACACCTTTTTTATCCAAGTAATTTTTTGCAAAAAGTCTTAGGTCCCATAAGTCAAAGGGAAATCCCCATGTTGCCACAATATTTAGATATTTGACAAATTGTTCCTCTTCTTCCGTAGAAAATATTGCAGGTCTTCCGGGTTTTTCGAAAACATTACCTCCTCTAGCACGTCTGCTTATGGTTGCGATGGGAACTTTAAAACGCTCAGAGGCCTTAGCTAAAGTTAAGCGCCCTTTCTTTACCTCCTCTACAGCTCTGGCCAATGCATTTTCGGAATAATGCCTATAGGGCACGTAATGTTTGCCATTCCTTACATGGCTGAATGTTTTTTTGTATGTGCGCACCATTATCTCATACCATTCTAAAAAAATAAACACTGACTAACGATTTCCAAATAGCCCCCATACTTTCTCAAATAGCCCCCAGTTATTTCTCAAGTTGCCCCACTTCACAAAATACTGAATAAACAAAAACAGAATAACAATAAAATGTTTATCTTATAAATACACCTTCCTTAAACCCCATATAATTAATTGGATTTAAGTAGATTTTATTGTTAAGACTATTTAAAAAACATACAGGGTGTCAACTTATTTATGGTTCACAAAAAATGCAGATGGCTCGGATTGCGACGGTCATGTTATTTAAAAAAGAACCCCTAATAAAAGTAATTGATGTCCCCTGACCTAGATATTGCTCTATGCGATTTAGGATTATTTTTCTGCATAAAAACAATCATAGAATAGAACAAGAAAGGTTGTGAGTTGCCTTTTTTCTTTCTCAGTCTATTTTTTTAATACAAAAAAATACTTTATTTGTATAACTGCTGCAAGAATTTATTTATGCCGTAATTAAAAAAAGTAGAAGGACAAAAAACATAAAATTAATGTAACAAGTGCATGATGTAATACTTTTTAAACAAATGGAAGTTTGACAACCCGAGCTGTCAGGCGAGTGCAGCAATCTAATGAGTAAAACAAAAACTATATGGATGTGTTTCATACTACATATGTTTATTTTTAATATATCTGAATTATTCGTAATCAATATTTTAGTGCCATGGGCCAGTAATAAGATGGACTTCATAATAAGAAACCTTTTTAAACCTCTTTGAGGAGGTTCTTTTTGACAAATCTACCACGAATTTTGTATTCATTTATACCCCCATATATAAAAGCGGCGCTTTGAGCCAGCCGGTCAATGTCAACTGTTTCGGATGCCAGAGTGGGCGAACGCGTCACTTTTTTATCGGACAAGTTTACATGACTGTAAGTCTTACCGTTTTTGTCACAATGTTTAAAAATTGCTTATAAAGCATGTTTTAAAGTGCTATTTTTAAATATTGTGCTAAAAATGGTAAGTGACTGTCATGAAACCATAAGGCTCGGACACATGTTTTAGATATAGGTCTAGGCGAGTTTCTTAACTGTAACCCTTTAAAAATTGCATGTAAAACATTGTGGTAAACTTGTCCGACAAAAACAATGACACGTTTGCCCAGTCCGACATCCGAAACATTTGACATTAACAGGCTGGGTTAAAGCACCGCTTTTATATCACGGCATAAATATTTGTGGTAGACTCGCAAAAGGAACTCCCTTAAAAAGGTTTTAAAAGGGTTCTTATTATGAAGTCGATTTTATTACTGGCCCACGCACTAATATTAATAATTTGTAATTTTTTCCAAATTTATCCGTAAACCAGTAAATTGAACAAAAAGAATTGATATGATGACTTTATGCTAACTAGATATTTGTAATGTCACCTTTACTGTTACAACGCATACATTCCTATTAATAGTACCTTATGTAACAATTGGCTTGCGGCAGTTGCCAAAAGGCTTGTGCTGTCGAGCTTTCCATTTGTAAAACAGACACGTTTGCATGTGTTGCATACGATATTTTTTCCACGATCGTGCAAAAACGTTTTAAATTAACGTTTTATACATGTATTATTTATTTATATCTTTAAATTTACATTTATTAAAGGCACAATTATTCTTTTGATAAGTTGGCACCTATTCATTTAGGAATATTAAGAAAACTGTATGTTTTTACATTTTGTACAAATAATACCAAAGCAGTATACATTTTTTTAATTTATAATTTATTTAAACTCATTCCGTATTCCCTTTCCTTGACTTTTTTTTTTAAGAATCTTGAAAACGTCGTAAAAATGCCATTCATAAATTTAGAAGGTCCAGTTTTACCTCTGTACTAATTTTGACGAATATTGGTTGGATCTTTTTTTGAATAATTGACAATACCTAGCCGTTTTTGTAATAATTTCGAAAAATGCATGATGCCATATCTCCAAAATTAACAGGGGTAAAAAAACGATATTATGAGGTCATAATAGGGTTATTAAAAGCAATTAATTACAGTAATAAAAAATAGTGATATTTCATTTAAAACCTAAAATTTCTTTTACCTACAGAGAAAACTATAAACTTGACAACCTTGTAAATACACTCTTTTAATTCTTCATGTTCGGTTACCCCTTGGCACAAAACTTGGTTCATTTATATTTAACAGTTGCTAATATACTCTACCGTTTCGGTTTTTCTACTAACCCTGTATAATGATGTCATCTTAGTACCTAGTACTATTATGGAGTCATTATAGTAATCAGTTCCATAAAGTGCCATTTTAACACTAAAATTAGAACTCATAATAATGTCGTTATGACACGTCGAAATATAAAAAAATTATTACCTTAAAAATAAACGAAACTATTATTAGTCTTTAAAACATAATTCCCACATTTAATAATATACTATTAAACCAAAATTTTAGGCAAGTTATGTCAGCTTTTATCCAGACCATTAACTTTTTTGAGGAAACTAATCAGAAAGTTAAACTTGTTTTAAAAAAAGCTTTCACAAGGGCAATTGGAAACTTCGTTAAAGTGGTGTAAAAAGGTTAAATAGCTGTTTGTAACGCGTTAATTAATATTTAGTAAAATAAAACAAAACGGTTATTATTGGCTTTTGTTTTAATTTAATCGGGTATTTGATTTTTTAGGGTAATGTTATAAAATGTAGAGCTGGCACAAAAACGCCGCAGTTTCTAGTACAAGGTCCGGCAATAGGATTGCACTGTTTTAAAAAGATTGCCATGGAAACATTGTTTATTTGACAAACGTCAAATAGTGATAAAACTAAAGTTTACTGTTGGAAATTTTGTGTTACAATGGCAAATTGGCCAAACAATCAACGGATCTTTGCTATAAAATCGTTTATTCTGACGCAGTCCATTGTGCAAATTTAAAGAAACTTTCGATTTTGGAAATATTAAACAACACCGTACCATACCCGATTTTTTCTGTGGGGATATCTGAAGCCTAAAGTATTTTCTACTCGTCCCCAAATATTTCCTCAACTCAGAGAAAGAATTCGTAAAGAAATACATTTGATAAACATAAACGTAGGTTTCCTCGCGCGTGTTATGCGCCATTTCTACTCCAATTTGCAGCAGTGCATTGAAGAAGACGGTGTTTATCTTAAGAATGTGATTTTTGCAAACTAAAAGTGTTTCCATTAATTTCCAAAATTATATTTTTACTTTTGGTAACAATAAGTCAAAATAAATTTGGGTGTTTAAAATGTTCTAGAGAATCAAATAATTAAATAATATACAGGGCGTTGTTAAATAGACTGCACGAAGTATTTAAACGTTTTTCGAAAATGCTTTTATATATTTAATTATAAATTTATTTTACTTGGCTAAGACACCCTGTAGGTAAAGTACTGATAAGTGATACTAAAACAATTTTGGACTTTCATTGTCTTTATTTTGCCTATTCACACAACGTTTGTAGCAATCCTATTTTTGTCTGTTTTCCAGTGTAAACTAATACTATTCCTAAAGCTACTAAGTATTTAGTATGGTAGACCATCAACCCGTGACGGAGTTGGTTGTGATCTAGCGTAAGCTTGTTTACCTTTGACGCCAGCATCGGTGCGCTTTAGGAATGGTTTTCAAATAGTTGGTGTCTCCACACTTGGTTTACTAAAAATACACTTTATCTGTCTCTCTTTCTTTCTCTCTCTCTCTCTCTCTCTACAGGAAACCTTATTGGAAAAAGGGCAAATTTAATATAGCAGACTTTATCGAAAACAACCAAAATATTTTCAGTAAACCAAGTGTGGAAATACCCACTATTTTAACCAATTCTTAAAGCGCACCAATGCTGGAGTCCTAGGTGAACAAAATTACGTTTGATCACATCCAACTCTGTCACAGGTTACTAGTTTACCATACTATGTAAACTTAGTAGTTTTAGGAATTAGTAATAGTTTACATTTAAAAACGGACAGGGCAAGGTCTGCCGGAAACGTTGTGTGAACAGGAAAATTAAAGACAACGGGAGTCCGAAATTGTTTAGGTATTACTTATAAAGAATTATTATCCACCACATTCAAATAAAATACCAATAAACTATTTTAAATATAAGTTTAACATTTAGTCAATATAGTTTTGAATTTTTATTCCTACACCGTCAGTACAATTTTGTATATTGATTTTTAAAATAATGAAAAATCAATTACCCTTCATAAGAACCTTGTTTATCCGTAAAAGTTATCTAATCGGGAGTCATAAAGATGGCTAAACTTTCCACTAAAATCAGTGATGTGGAAAACTTTTCGCCCCTACATCACCGCTGTCGAAGCGAAGTTAATGGATGCTTAGAAAGTTGGGATGGCAAAACTTGCTGTAACGAGTATATTGTCGTAGTTAACTTCACAGTTTGCACATAGTGTATGTGGTGAATAATATCGTTTTGGGAATTTCATTGTTTACACTCAAATTTCCAGTCTCGTCTAAATTGCAGTGTTAAATAAACGACAATTACAAGGCAAGAGGATTAAAATAAGACACTTAAAATAAATCGTATAGAGAAGCGGTTCTCAAACTGTTGGGCGCGTCCCCAGGAAGGCGTGTTAAGTTGGAAAGGGACGCAATAAATTTAAAAACAAAATTATTAAATCATATTTATAAAACTTTATTTGTTAAATATTGAACTACAAACTAATTCTAACCCTAACAAATGTTAACTATTCTAGAATCCTATTACTAATGACTAACATGCGCTTGCTTTGTGACACACAATCTCTGTAAGTTAAGAGAAATTACGACTCTAAGTTCTTTTTTAGTTCAAGCATATTTTTATATTTAAATTTTAATGAAGCAGCAGCAAAATTTCAGTTTTACAAAGATGTGACATAGGAAAACTAACAAAATCCGTATGACTTTGGGTTTTATTACCGAGAAGTCATTTGGAAGTTCGGTCCACAAATTTGTTAAAGATTTGATACTAAAATCAAATTAAAGTAAAATGCTTGACAAAACGTCTAGCAATTGTTGTTCTTCTTCCAGTGATTGGCCATTAGGTTACTTATTAATCTAAATCCAATTGGACAAATTAATATCTTCTATTGCAAAAAAGTATCGTCAGAAATTCTTACTCAAGTTTTTAAGTGGCAATTTTCTGTTCTAGTGAAAAACCCTCGATACTGCTTTTTGACAATGTTGGAAAAAATAATGTTAAGCAGTTTTTTAGAATTTTTTCCATAAATGCACTTTTTTACAAAAATACCTAGTTTTTGCCATAAATCCAAAATACATTTAAGTTTTTTTCTGAAGTTAAAAAAGATTAAAAAGTATTAAGTTTTTAAGCTTTCATATCTACCAATTAAAAAAAAGATTCATGAAAAATAACATAATATAATTCTGCCGAAAAGCTTACGACCACTTTTCCTTTAATATTACCGCTATTTCACTTCTCAGTTCGTAGATACGCTTGAGCAACCTTACCACGTGATACCCATTTGGATTAAAAATAAAACAATAATAATTTAAAGGTATGTTCTCTGTGTTAGTTCGGCGGATTCATTTTATTTGATGTTATTTGTTTCTGGTACACGCCAGATGTGACTGTTTGTCTCAAAAAACAAAAAAAATAAAGAAAAGACCTGTAAAAGTTTTTAAAGGGACCAACCAGTAGTGTTTATGCTATCAGCAGGTAACACTTTTAAACAAATAACGCATTGCGATTTTTCTTCTTCGCTAATTTTAATGCTTGTAACGCCCAAATTAAGGTAAGCTTGGTCATATTTTAGGGTTTTGGTTAGTTTTCGTAAATCAGTCGTAGTTCAAGGTTTTTTCTCGTTTAGTTTTCGTCTGACTTCAATTTAAAATTTTTTTTTTTTTTCTTTAAATCAATAGTTTCTTTTATATACCTATATACTTTGGAGTTAATTTGATCTCCTAATATTAATTTGTACAACGCGCAAACGGTTTTCGCCTAAATAAATAAATTTTAATGCATGACAATATCGGGAAAATCTGATATAGTGTTTCATTTCTGAGCAAAATTTTTGGCTTCGTAAGAGCTTCTTGTACCTACTGATACATGTTTTTCATTTATTTAAAATTGTATCTTATAATGTAAGTATTTGACCTTACATTAATACAAAAAAGACACAAACGAATTTTACATACAAAGGACCATCAGTTATCACATATCAGATTTTAGCAATTTTGCCATGCATTAAAATGGTTTTTATTTTTAAGCAAAAACATTATCGTACGAAAAAACAATAAAAAAACAAAATTGACTCCAAAGTAAACGAGTATTTTTAAAACAGGCCCATTTCAAAAAAAAGTAGGGGTACTTTTTTTTGAGAAAAATTCACTACAAATCTTGTTCGAACGTCACTAGTAGAAATCTCTTTCAAAAACTTTTACAGCAAAAAATGTAATGTTATGGTTAAAAGAAGCTTGCCAAATTTTGTGGAAATATCTGGAGTTGTGCTATGATAAAGTAATGATAAAAAGGGCTTTATTAAATTTAACACCCCGTATCTCGGAAATGAAGCATTTTTATAAATAATTTTGTTTTAAAGAGCGGTCCAAAAAACCATATTTAAAAGGTATATATTTAATGGCATAACAATATTTTCAGGTAATTTTAGGCAATTGGCATAAACCTAATTGATTTTTACCCCTATTCTTGATATTTTAAATGCCATATTTTTGAAACTAATAAAGATAGATACACAAATATGGTAGTTTTTAAAATTAATCTCCAAATGCTTATTTTAAAAATTATACATTAAACAGGGTATTTTATTAAAAAAAAATAGCCAACTCCGGATCTCTTTTCATTTTTCTTTTTTTTTTTTTAATCAAGTGTTGCACCTAATCCAAACTACAGCAGCGAGTTATGTATAGGAATCATTTTTTTTTGTAAGCTTTACCAGCAAGTTGGTCACAGAAAATGCATTATTTCTACGTTAAATAACCATGTTTGCCATTGTTGTCATTTTGTTTTGTTTTTTGAGGGTTTAAGGCAAGGGGCAACCCTCGATGACTGTTGCTAAAAATTCTTATTTTTACCCTAAAAATGCGTTTTTACATTATTTGTCTAAATGTTAAACACCCTGTATCAACTTTCGCCTTTTTAAACGTGACGTATAAGAGCAAGAGTTACTTAGTCAGCAAACAAACACAAATGCCCTTGCACTTTTTTCCTTAATTGAAGCTTTTAGTAAACAAGCTTTTAACCGTTTTAATACTCTTAGCACGTAATTTAGCTTGCGCGTTTTAAACCATTTTTAAGGAAACAGGCTTAAGTTTTCGATTAGCTCTCGTGTAAATATAACTTTTAAATTAGTTTGCCTTTGTCTGCAATATCGGCTCATTTACTTTTACGCTGCATTGGTCTAAAGTAAAATGATGGGTAAATGACCTTTAAAGTTAAATTATACTAATGTGATTTTTAAACTTGTTCTCGAATTACACTCAGGGTAAGCTAAGTAAAAAAAAACAAAAAAAAAACACGGATGGAATATTTCGATAATATACCCTTAATGTCCCACTATACAAGCAGTAATTTTTATCAAAACAATAAAAATAAAACAAAAAATATTTTTGATTTGCTTTGCTTTTTGGCTGTTGGCCCTGTTAGCAAGACGGTTATCCAGATCCCCATTTTTTGTTTTTATGTGCACTGTCGCATTAAAATATTTTCAGGAGTTCGTCGGTTAATAATCTAGATTATTGGCTTTGTAGCTTTCAAAATGTCTAAATAGTATGTTTACATATACATTACATACTATTGAAAAAAATCGATGTCTGCAGTTAAACATCAGCTGCTACTAGAATTGCGCATAATTGGTATTCTTTCAGTACTGACGATTTCCGCGGCGTGCCTTAATCTCATGTTATGTGGAAAATGCCACGTGCCGCAACATCAACTGGAAATAAATTATATAAAAAACTTTTTATGGTAAACGGTTTTTCTGTACTAAAAGCTAAATAATAATTTGGTAAGTCCTAGCTACCAGATCGCACCAATCTTCTCATTAATCTGGGATATTGATCAGATAAATAATAAAACCGTTGGACGTAGCATATCGATATTAAATATTATGATAGAAATTTCAAGTGCCCAACGATTTTAATATTTGTCCATTCAAAACCCCATATTAATCAGAATATTGGTGCGCTCTGGTAGCTAGGAGCTACCAAATTATTTTTAAGCTTTTAGGACAATAAAACCGTCTTTAATTACGGCTTGCCTTATACGTGTCTCAATTTGCGTCTGGCCTAAGACATTTAAACGCCACACGCTTCGAGTAATGTAACCTTTCAGATGCAGACCTAATTAACGGGTTAGGTTACATTACTTCGAATGTAAAACTTTTGTAAGACGCAGGGCATAGGGCGTTCGTACGTCGTCTGTGTAACGGGACTTGGTCCCATTACACATGACGTCCCACACGCCCTACGCCATACGTCTGATCCATTGAAAACAATGTAAGTTTTTGCATAAAGGTGCGTACGCGTTGGATTAAATTACCTTCGATGCAAAACTTTTAGTCTAGCGTGGGGCGTAGGGTGTTTGTACGTCTTATGTGTAACGGGACTTATAGGTAAGTATGATAAAAACAAACGCAATCTATCTGCTATACGGGCGAGTGCTGGCAAATCGTCCAGGGGTTGAACTCCAAAAAAAATCTATCTGCTAAAAGGCTTATATTGCGGTTATTTTTATGGTCATTTTTTACCTACCTGCATAGGTAAAAATGTGGGCTGTCTGTTAAAATAAATATTTACGTATTAATTAGACCTGATCAAACTCTTCCTTGTTTTTGGTTTAACCTTAAAATAGGTTTTTTTACCCTTATTTACATAAACAGTTTTTCGTCATTGCCCTTAATACAATACAAAACGGTAATTACAATTGTTTAAGGTTAAACCTGTTTATTTTATTACTTAATTTTTACCCAAAAATAAATTTTTAAGTTATTTTTTTACCATTTTAAAACCGTAAATCTATACAGTGTATCCCCTTTAATAGGTAAAAATCATCATTAAACTAAAACTGAGTAATTTTCTAAAACTATGAAAAGCATTTCTGTAATATTCATAAAGATATGCTGTAAAAGAATTTTTGCCAAATAAAAAATCTCTGTAAATAAAGATTAATAAAAATCCAAGAAAATAAAAGAACCCGCTCTATTTAGGAAAAGGGCCATAAAAATGGGGAACAGTTTTTATGTTTAATATACAAAAACTTAGGTTTTTTTATAGAAAGCGTCAAACTTGGTTCACTCCGTACATTAACATTTTGATACTTCTACATTATACCAGTAATATGTTTATATACCCTTACTTTCAGCAAGATTGTAAAAGCAACAAAATAAGCACAAGTGCAAAATATACTTAAAGCAACCAATAACAAAACCGCAGAATGCATAGCATGCAACATTATTCAATAAAAACTTCTCTGTCGCTCCTGCTAGAAATTCTCTGATTTGATTAAAAGTTTATTTAGTTGAGAAAATGCCGGCGCAGCAAAAACGATTACGCTGCTTTTTGTAATAAAGTCGAGAACTTCTTTGTAGGGGTCAGTGATTATAACCTGAATGTCTGAAAGGAAAGTTTTAAGTGTACATAAAGCGCAGAGATTTTTCTTATACTTTTGAAATTTAACACGGCAAATTAATTTGTTTTTATGAAGGTCTTAGATACTTAAAAACAAAGTAAAAAAATTCCGACTAAGTTACACAATTTTAATCACATGCTATATTATATGGTATAAACTATAACGAAATTACTATTCAGCAATTTATTTCCTTTAGTGCCACCATAAGTTTTTAAATTTGAAGTTTTTTTATTGTATCATGCCAATTTAAGATGTGGTTACCGTTCTGGTTCCGGTTTACCAGAAAATTATTTAAACTTTGATATTTCAAATGAAGCACCCTGTATATTTTTGAAAATTATAACTTTACAGGTCATTCCTGATACAAAACCTTAAATATATCCATATCCTTAGATAAAATGGCTTTTGAAAATGATTAAATAATTGAACAATATGCAGTGTTAAATAAACATCACAAAAATTAAAATGCTAAAAATATTTCTTTTAAAAGACTTTACCTTTAGAGGCCATTGTTATTCTACTTTTTGTTTAACCGAAAGTGCTATAAAACATAAATAAACTTATAAATTTATAATCCTAATAATTTTAATGAAACACCCCATATATTTCTTTTAAATATAAATTCTTTAAGCCATTCCTAATATACCCTAAAACAGACCCATAACCTATCTTCTTTAGTTTTAAAGAAAACGGCGGTTGAAAAGGTTTATACGACAAAACAATATCCATAAAACTGTTAATTGTTAAGTCCTTCGGAAATTTTCAAACTCCGTTTTCTCTAAAAAAAGGTTAAAGGTTTTATGTCAGGACCGACTTGTAGAATTACAATTTTAAAAAATATACAGGACGTTTTATTTAAAATATCAAAGGTTTTATCACTTCTGGTTAAACCGAAAGTAATGGGCAGAAACTATTACATCCAAAATTGGCACATCATGACACACTATGACATTCTAAAATTTTAAAATTATACTACTTACTAAAGAAATTAAAATACAGTGACTGCCATAAATGTTAAACAATATAAAAACTTCTGTAAAATATATTTATATAAAAATAATTAAAACCAGGTAAATTACCTCAAAAAGGTATAAAACATGATTAAAACAGTATGATCCTAAAAAAGAAACAATAATTTGTTTATTTTATGTAAAATTAAGATATTAAATTTGCATTTAATTTTAAAAATCTCTTTTAATTGAGATTTTGCTAAGGTATTAAAAATAAAGGCAGTTTTGTCTTGGCAAACATTCACATTTTTAAAGTTTTTAAAGCCCTTGTACAAAACAAAACAAATTTCCCAACTTAAATCTTGTTTTTTAAAAAAGCAAAAGCAGTTACCATACACGACTTTCTTCAACGTTTAAATTTTTGGTCCATTTAGCCTATTGTAAAGACTATCCGTAAACATACTGTATACTAAAACTTAATTTCTTTAAATAAATACCAATATGGGCGCCGGCAGGATGACTTTCAAGGGGTGCAAAGTGGGAAAAATTAAAGGTAAAATAATTTTAAAGAGCAACAAAAACGTTATTCGATAGGCAGGAGGACTCTCAGGGGAAGTACAAAGTAGGGGAAATATAAAGGCAAAAAAATTGAAGCGTAAGGAAAAAATAAGTAACACCGTCTTTGTCTTTTCTCCGCTCCTTCCACAACAGACAGGGAGGTGTAAATTGTTTTAAAATACCTAAAAATTAATACTTTTTGCCAAAAACTTACTTTTTTCATACATTTTTAAAAGCCAAAAAAAACATTTAAACGTTTATTTAATTTGTAGCACAGGCAAAAGCATTACTAGTCACTAAACAAGTTTTACCCTTTAATTTGTAGCAAATTATCTAATTAACTTAAGTTTGTCTTTCTGTTATGGATTTTACCTTTTATAAAATGTCTTTAATATAAATAAAAGGCTATGTAACAGTTCAGAATACTGAAAAAAAAACAACCATTACTTTGTTGGTGTAGGTAAGTAGAAGTATAAGAGAGACAGTTAAGGGAAGAGCTTTTAGTATAATTAAAATTAGGAAAAAATGTTACAAACTAACAGATATCATACTATTTTTATTTAAATGCAGGGATGGTTCGGAACCAACTTAATTTTAAAAAGTAACAACGAATATTAAGGTATTTAACATTATTAAAGACCAAATTTATTTCATTTTACTAGCCCTTCTTTATGAAAATAATGTCATTAGCTTTCAGATAGTAGCCTTAATTTTTTTAACACAATCTGTGTTGCTTATTTTATATTCGCAACTAATTTAGAGTATTTTTCTTTACAATATATCATACTATTTACCAAACAACATACAGTGTAAGGCCAAATTAAAGTTGCATACTTTTTAACCAATAATAACTTTTTATCTGTTGCGCTAATCTTTTTTATTTTTACAGTGCTAATAGGTTGATATGTTTTCTCAGGCTTTGTCAATGTTTTAGTTAGTTATATTTATATATATTAAATATAGTTAGTCAGGACTAGACTTGCAGGACTTTTTACAAAATTATGCATTTTAGTTCATTGTAAATTACAATTAGGCTAATACGTTTAATTTTAATTAATTTACTGTTAAGTTGTGTTAGCATTTAACTCAAAAACCACGGTTACCTCACATTTTAAATTTTGAAAGCACACTAAAAAAGTTTCCTGTTAAATTGAGAAAATGCATGCTTTTGGGGCGCATCAATTATCAAGAATAATCATAATTCCTGAATCCTTAAATTATTGACATACTCGCCTTAACTAAATAATTTTTTATAGTTATTCTACAGGAAAATACGTATTAGCTTAATTGAAGCTAAGGCCGATTTCTTTTGCAACGAGGTTAAATGCATCATTTTAAAAAAGTCTCGTAGTCCAGTCCTGACTTAATCTATTCGACCAAAACCCTAGAAATATATCTACCTATTAACCCTGCAAAAATAAAAAAGATAGGACACACAACAGATAAGTTTTTATTACTACCTAAAAGATCTGCAAGAGTTTATTCTACAGCACCTAATATATTAACACTTAAGTGTAAAAACCTTAAGTAAACTGAGTAAGAGATTTTGCTTATTAAAAGAAACAAATAGTTTAAAAACTAATTTTTTGCAAAAATTGGACAATATATTACTAATTGTATATACTGGATGGCGCTACTATTAGAAGAGTAATTTACTATCGTCTAAAATATTCTTGTAGATATGGCTACTTTGGTCGCGTTACCCGTGAGGCGTACAGACGCTCTACGCCCTACGTCTAACAAAAAGTTTTGCATTGAAAGAAATGTAACCCTGCTGCGTACACGCAGCGCCCCTGCATGTGAAAGGTTACATTAATTTCGAATGCATGTAAGCGAAAACGCGTAGGGCTTAGACGTAGGACTTTCGTCTCATGTGTAACGGAACTTAAAATTTTAGTCAGAATGGGAAACGTATTTTGTCTGTAACTTGCGTCTGAAAATGAACTTGTTTTCGGATGTTTATAATTGTAAAAGCAATACTTATTGGTCGGTGACTTTATTTTTTGTTTTGGAAGAGAAGTCATGCCAGCGGAATTAAAACGCTTGGATGCTATGTACGCTGACTGTACTCCTGCGATGACGACTGTTAGAAATCGGTTTAAGTTTAATTAATTAGTTAGTTGGTCGCACGTCGGTTTTTCATTTAAATAGAAAATAATATTCTAAATACAATAGCTTTCTTTTTAATTTGCTTTTGGACATATTACGTCTAAAAATTTTTAAATATTAATCTTAAATGACAGCAATGCCATAAAACGGTAAACTTGGGACCAAAAAGTCACAAAAACATCGATCTCTATTTTTCGTGACTACTTCGTACAAAATTTGTTGTGTTTTGAAATTAGAATTGTAAATAAAAAAATTAAATTTAAAGGTAACATGTCAAAAGGTGCCAATTGCAGTGTTATTGGAGCGAAATTGTAATGTTCTACTTAAATAATTAAAATCTAAACCAAATTTAATAAAAATTAAATACATTTGTAAGATAATATACAGTGATGTCCGGTAATTAATAATACAGAAACAGAAAAACCACAAATGTCCATATGCCAAAATCAAAAATTTAATCAAACATACCTATATATCCAAAAATTAATAATAAAAAACGTCAAAGTAAAAAAATATTTCAAATTTATGTCGATAATTATTAATACGTTTAAATATTTTAATAAAAATCGATAAATGGGGATTTTTTGACATATGCTATTCAGATCTGATATATCATGTTTTATGTGCTAACCAGAGCCTGCTACCTAGACTGCTTTTAGTTTCAAAATGTTGCAACTTTTTGTGCTACTTTGTATGTACCATTTAAGTAAACCAGTAAACACTTCTATGTTTTCTACAAAAAAAAAAGGTATACTTTGTCAGAATCGCTCTAAACAACTGTTTTCTAGATATTCACGCTTAAGTTATTTAGCCCAACCCAAAAATACCTTTAAAAACAGCCTATTAAGCATATCTGTAACTGCCTCATGGTAAACGAATAATTTAATTTATTCATCCATATACAGGGGACACCCTGTATATAACAAACTTATACAAAAGCAATCTAATGGTAGATTTACTTCTGACATTTATCGCATGATATTTGTATCAGACAGAAATTCTGGCTAATGTATACAATAAAAAAATTTCTATCAAACATAAATTTTTGACCACAACTACTTAACAATGACTAAATACGTATACATTAGTGTGAAAGCCAGAAATCCGAAAATAGAATAGAATACAATAAATTTTTGACCGTTTACATTAGTCCGAATTTTTGTCGGACATAAATTATCATGCAATAAATGTCAGATGTAAACCTACCACTATTTATGTATTATACTCGTGTATCAAATTTTATTTTATTAAGAAAAATAAAAAATAAAATAACACAAAGAGCCGATTGTCAGGGTTTTTTCAAAGACACGGGTCAAATCATTTTCATGGACAATTTGCAACTTTGTCAAAAAGTCGTCACCCATAGAGAAAAATTAGAACCAGTTCTAATTTGGCGGGTAAAAACGCACGAGTGTTAACCCCTTACCCATGATTTGCAGATGTGAATCGTCAAAAGGCAAAGACCTTTTACCTGGGGTAAAACCCCGGGTTAAAACCCCTAGGTGGGAATCTGCTTATAGTTGTGAGACACCTTCTAGCAACACCCGGTATATAAGTGAATATTTATTAACCTATATAAAACTAAAAATAAGTTAAAGTATACTTAAATACTGGTTCCTCCAAATCAGTTCTGAAAGCCAATAATAATTTACAGCTCTTATATTTTATGAGACGCTACTGGCACAAGAAACTGCTGCATTGGAGAAAAATTTTGTTTGTGTTTTATATTTGATTCAAACCGCTTACGGCAGCATTTCTCCTTAAACTTTAAAATAAATATTGGCTTTGGACGAAGCTTAAAAGTTTAAACTCGAACTGGGGTTTAAAATACCACACCGGACGACTTTTTTTATTATTCTTCTTTAATTGCTTTTTAAAACACAGTTAAAGTAGCATATTTACTTTTGTATTTTTGTTAAAAATTTTAAGAGGAAAGTTAGTGTATACAGGGTGATTCCTATCTCATACGCATAAACTTAAGAAAATATTGCTATGAACAAACAATAACTAAATAAAAAGCCGTAAAGTACTTATATTTAGGAAGAAAATTAATTACATATTGTAAATTAAATAAAATACCGCATATTATGAAAATACACAGTGTGTCTAAGTAAGTTGCTCTTAAAAAGAAAGTTCTGCACTGTCCAAAACGTAAAAAAAACATCGAATATTAAATGTTGTCAATTATCTAATAGGGTTAGTGAAAATAAATTTTTTGCTCGAAAGGTAGGTACCTGTATTTTTACTAATTTTAAAAATTTTGTTAAAAAAAATGCTTAAAATTAATATTTTTTGGTTAGTGCTATATTTTAATTTTTCTTTTCTGCTAAAATGATGAAAATTTAAGTGTGTATATGTATTGTACAGTGTTTTCATTTACAATTTGTCGCCCATTTTCAACGATAACAAAAAATTATAAAAAAATCATCTTGTATTAAAGTTTTATAGAGTTTCGTCTATTTATCTTTTGCGTTAGAAAAAAACAAACATCAGAAACTTAAACTTTTTTAAATGAAACATTTTGTATATTAGCTCGCTATTAAAAAGGTATACCACATTTTATATATCTATCTATAATAGTTTTGAAAATAGGAATATTTAAATCTGAATAATAGCAGATATATTTCCATTATATCTGCAGTCTCAGTTTAGGGCCTAAAGTAGGTATCCCTACACTAGTCGTGTGAAAAATTTAGGATAGTTAGGTTGCGTTGGTCCCTGGGACCAATTGTGATGGGAGACAAGGAAGCTATTTGTGTTTTTAACGAAAAAAAAAATAAAAAACTACTTTTTACAAAGATTTTATTTAAATCAAAAATAAATTTTCTTAATTAATTTTATTGGTATTTAAAACAATAGCTTCAATAAATTTTTAAATTTCTGCTGGAGTTGTCAACTTCTTTGTATATAGACTTGGTCCTGGTAAAACCTTAGTAATATACCTGATCTGTTTTGGTATGTTTCGGTAGCGGCAACAGTTTTTTTAAATCTGGTTTACTTATCTTTACCCATAAAACTTAAAACTTCTACTGGTCGTCTAATTTAGAAGCTCCAGCATCTCCTTGGTCACAATTTGGTTTATTACATTCCGATTCAGAAACTTAAAATTCAATAGTATCCTTGTCGGTAACCTGGTTAGGAGAAAAATTACCTAATTTATGCCTGGTTTCCTCACCTATGTCAAAATTATGGTCCACATAGTCTTCATCTGTGGCGACTGTTTCTAGCAAATACCAAAGGCGCTGTTGTTCTTTCTTATAGGAATTTAAAAGCTGACTTATCCACAAAAGCAATATAAACAGCCTAGGTACTAAAAATATTATTAAAAAAGAAAAATACCTTTTCTTCTTTAAGTTAGTAAAACGTACTTAACTGGTCGCGTCGGTGCGTGAGACCGCTGTCACTCACTACCCGGACAATTTTACTCTGAGTGACGATCGCACAAGTTGTAATAAAAAAATTTAAGAAGTGCAAGTCATTCATAAAGCGGCGCGAATACAGTGGCGGATTTAAAGTTTTAATTAAAATTTTAAGTTATCGTCGGTCTGTGAGACCGCACGCGACTACTGTAGAGGTATAATAGAAATTATATCCTTTAGTTTTCAGATTTAAATGGACTTATTTCGAAATTAATAATTTTGATGGACATATTCAGTGTGGTATTTTTGTTAGGCTTCCTAAAGGAGCTTTAAAATTATGATATATTATACAGGGTGTTCCGTTTAAAGTTTTTCCTGAGTTTTAAAACTCATTTGTTTCTTTTGTTATGCTTAATAGATAAGAGATATAACTCTATGAAACTTTTATAAAAAAAAAAAAATCTATTTTTTTTTGTCATCGTTGTTACTGGGTGAGCATTGTTCTTGTTTCGTTAAAATTGTTTTATAAATGTATAATTATTTAATAAATGCATTGCACTAATGTAAAATCTCAAAATTTTAGCACTATTGCAAAAAAAAAAATAAGCACCACGCACTTGTAAAACTTGTATTAAACCCATTTCTTATTTGATTTGCATTATGCATAGGGCCTATACCGGGTGTTTCTCACTGGTGGCGTTGTATGAAATGGTAACTTTTCATTATAACGCTGTTGGTTTCCCCCTAGAACTTTTTTATCTTTTACAATAGGAAGAAGAAATTTGGTATATCGTCCTACAATACAATTATGAATTGAATAATCTATTCGCTTGTTTCCTATTACTTTCTTTGAAATGAAAAAGCCAGCTACTTTTAAATTTTAAAAGGCACCACCGGTATATTGTCTTATATTTCGATGGAATGTGACATTCTAAATATCATGATACCTTATATGTCATATTTAATAAATATTAATTTAAAGTGCCATAAAAGGAAAAACGGTATATTTTGGGTCAAGTAGCCATGGAAAAATTAAATAATTCTTCTTTAATTTTTGCATTGCTACTTAACTTAAAATAAACCGTTTTAGCTTAATCATGGCACACTGGGGTGATAATAAATAAATAAACTTTCGACAGCCTAAATGTCAAAAAGTGACATGTCAGGTGTCATTGTATTCAGAATGTCATATTCTATCAAAATAAAATAAAATATACCGGTGGTGCCATTTAAAATTTTAAAGTAGCAGTCAGTTCCGGGCAAACCGGAACTTATACAAAAAAGCAAATAGATCAATTCATCCACAATCATGTTTAATATTTATGCATCAAATTTTATTTTTTATATTAAAAGTTAAAAAGTTTTAAGAGGAATCCACCTGTAAGAAACACCCGGTAGAGTTCAAAGGAAAATATGCCTTTTAAGATTAATTTTATGTTATTCTTATAACTAAACCTAATTTTGTTTAATTTGTTAAACCTAATACTATGTTTTCTTTATAATTTGTTTATTATGTCCTAGACGTATATCTCGACATAGAGCAGACTCAATTTAAATCATGTAATTTGTCAAGACCTGTTACTCAACGTCATTTAATTTTCCGTTTTGACGTTGGTAAAATAGGCGAAAATTAAAACCCAGTATGATGTTCAAGCTCTAATTTGCGATATGAAAGCTAAAATACGTTGAAATAAGCCACATCTAAAATAATGCTAATTAATGTATAAACAGGATTATATTTTACAAAAATGAGGTTTTGGTAATAACATGAATAATAAATGGATATGGTGGAAGTTTCTCCAATAAGTCTTAGCTTACAGAAAATTTACTATGTGTTGTTAATATATTATTACATTAAATTTAAGTAAAGATCGTTAGTCCTGTTACAAATAAGACATAAATATAATGAAATAGTCCAAGAGCCCGTGAGCGGCAGACCGTTATTTTGTAAAAGTTGAAAGTTTTTCAGCGCATGCTTCCTACATAGAAGGGATGGGAGACTACAAAGTTTGTTCATAGGTGCTTTGGCAAGTACCAGTACTAGATACCAAAAGTTAAAATAAATTTCTGTAGAAGAGTCTTACAAAGATGCCTATTTGAAAACCCTACAATTCTTACATAGGACATTTTGTTTATTGTTATATCTTGTTAAATAACAGAAATATTGGACTTTCTCGGACCACTAAGCTAACCCAAAATGTTTGTCAGCCAAAGAGTTGGAACTGTCAAAACTACTAAGGAAATCTCTTCTAATAGGTACCAAAGTAACATAATATATATATATATGTATATATATATATATATATATATATATATATATATATATATATATATATATATATATATATATATATATATTTATATATATATATATATATATACATATATATATATAGATATATATATATATATATATACTATGGTACATATATAATATATACGTATATATATATATATATATATATTGTAGATATATTCTTGGGGTATATGTAGTCCTTTTAATAAAATTATATATAAAATTTTTGCATAAATGCAATATCTATTGACGTTTCGGCTGGCATCCCAAGCCTTTATTAGAATAAAATGGTCAAAACACTGCAAATAAATATTCTAAAATTAGATGGTACAATACAACGGAAAAAATCGCTTACCTTAAAACATAGTACAAAACAATTGGTACACTTTAAATTACATTAAAACAATGTCAATTAAATCGCATTGTAAAATGTAAAGACAGAAAACAAACACCATCCTTTTATCACTGGTGGTATACATAATAATATAGTGATACTACTACAGGTAAAAATATGCTATACCCATATCGATGTAGTATCACTATATGTATACCACCAGTGATAAAAGGATGGTGTTTGTTTTCTGTTTTTACATTTTACAGTCCAAATTGATTGACATTCTTTGAACTGTAACTTGACGTGTAACAATTGTTTTGTACTATGTTTTAAGGTAAGCGATTTTTATGTTGTATTGTACCACCTAATTTTAGAATATTTATTTGCAGTGTTTTGACCATTTTATTTTGATAAATGCTTGGGATGGCAGCCGAAACGTCAATCAAAATTGCATTTATGCAAAAATTTTATATATAGTTTTATTAATTAAAGGACTACAAACTACTACAACCCAAAAAATCTACAAAAAAAGGTAAATATATATATAGTCTGAATACGTCAAATATTTTAAGGATATACCTGGGATATGTAGGGTTTTCAAAAGGCATATCCTTAAAATATTTTGACGTATTCAGACTGTTCTAAAAAAGTTATGTCGATATGCGAGGTTGGTTTTTTAATATTGTTTAAATAGGATAGTCCGTAAACATCAAAATATTTTTATGCCATGCTTATTTTAAAGAACTACAACTCGTATACAAGACCTTTTGTCACATCCTGTCAAATACCAGAAATATTGGACTTCCTCGGACTATTGCGCCACCCCTAGAAGTTAGAAGCGTTAAAGCTGTCTGAGGACTGAGAAATATATTTTAATATATACTTATACACAAGTAACATATTATATAAAACTCAACGTTTGCAAAATGACGAAAGTTTAGTTTCAATTAATTAATCTTTGGTACCTGAAAACTGCCAAAGTCTCTATGAGTTAATCTTCATGGTGTTCCGTCGCTTTTCCTCTAAATTTAATGTAACACTGGTTTTTTTTGCAGGTACGCAATTTTGTAATGCAGAAAAGTAAAAAAACGCAAGCATGTAATTATTGGCCCTCTGTAAGTAAGTATAATGGAATTTATTATTTTTTGAAATAAAAAGAAAATATATATTAAACATTAAAAATCCTCTATATTCATATTAATGTTAGGTTTTTACTATCAAAAACTTTAGAGATACGAGTTTGGTTAAATAGGCAAAGAGGTTTTTTTATACGTTAATTAACATATTAATATTAGACATATGAATAACACAGAAATGTTTAGATTTAAGGGCCGCGTGAACGGTTGTGCAAAAAGCCAGCCTTTGGCAGGAAGCTCGGCTTTAGGCAAAAATTCTCTTGCACCGTATTTAAAGCCCAGCTTAGGAACTACTAAGCCATCAAATTTGCCGGCTTAATAATTATGAGTGTAGTTATCCAAACTTATTTGTATCTGACATCATTTATTTTGTGTCAAAAATGTCGCTTTTACAATACCATGATTAGCTGTGCACTTTCTAAGCTTTTATTCCCAAAAACAAGCATAGTTTCCGGGATAAATTAGCCTATTACAGCTATAAAGCTACAAAAAAAATGCTCAAAAATATTCCGGCTGATATTGTCTCTAATAAAAAGTGCTTTTTCTTAATTTTGTTTTTCAGATACCATTTTTTTTATTTATTTAACTAAAATATTTTAAATCTATTATAATTTTCAGTGCCAATTTAGTAAAAAGGTATATTGATAAATACTATGGTTACTTTTTGTAGTATTTTTCGTCAACAAGAGATAATATCAGTCTTTTGTTTTCAGATATTACTTTTGATGTAATAATTATTAAGTAAATTAGGTTAAGGAGTGTCTAATTACATAAAATTTATGGGATCTAATTTTGATTTGATTTTCAGACAAGATCTAGACAAGAAATTTCTTGACTGACAATAAAAAGTTATTATAATAAAATATTCAAGAGTTTTAAAATTTTGTAAATCAAGAAAAGACAAAACTTTTCAAGAAATCATAAACACGAGGTTTTTATTTTATTTTTAGCAAGACGAGAATCTGCCCTTTAAGACAAGGTGTTTTTTCTCGGCTACCCATAATTGAGTTTATTTTTTGATGACTTGACAAATTTTGACTTCAGAGCCTGTACTCTGTAACGCAAAAGAAAAGAAATTATCTAAAATATTTATATGATTTACATTTCCTTGAAAGGAAATTTTTTTTTGCATTGCGTTACGTTTGTTTTCTTACATTTACAGTTTCTTTTCTTATTTATTATTTAATACAAAGTAGAAAGAAACAATATTAAATAGGCAAATATATTAAAGCATGTACCAAAAAATAACAAAAGCAAAATACCTAAATCTGAGATGCCCATAATTTTCTTAAGGTAAATTTTGAAGTTTTTTAATTATTGGGATGCATAGCAACAAAATAAAATAATAATTAATGGTAAAATTAGTACGTTCGACATAATACGCGGAGCATAACAAAGCTGGCTTAACTTTTTACGGTGCAAACCAGTTTAATAAAAGCCAAGCTTAGATAGTAAAGCCCGCTTATAAAAGCCTGGCCTATCTGTACAGACAATGGTGCATGTGGCCCTAAATAGCCATAAAAATAAGAAACAAAAAGGTATGTCGTGTAAATGATTATATAACCCAAAGGCAAGTTTTGCGGTTGATGCGTGACTTAGACATAATATTAGCATGTTAGTCAGCTTAAAAACTCCTGTAGTTTAACCAAAATCACATCTCCTTTAATATAAACGTAAGCTAAATTTTACGTAGAATGAAAAAGTGAAATAAAAATTGTTGTATTTATTATAAAAAATATACTTATTGCAGCATATCCCGTGACTTAGATGTTCAATTGTTTTACTAACATCATGCTTAACAGCGTTAAAATACACAATTTTTTCTGACTTTACCAAACTTGAATCTTTTATAATAGGAAAATTAACAATTGTGACGACTTAACATTGAACACCTGGTATTTATATACTTATGGTTAGAATTTACGGAAGTTCCTTGGTTAAACAACTATCTGATATTACTTTTATTTTTGGAATAAACATACTTTAAAATGTTTTTTATTTTAAGGATTTTTTTTATTACTCCTTGAGGTGCTAAATGTCAAAACATTAGCCGTCCATAGTTAAAGTAAGCAATTTATTTAATAACAACCATACTTTTCTTACTATTGTTTTTAAAAACTAAGAATTAATAATAAAATAATTAATTTAAAGACAAGTTAGCGGCATTCGTTTTTTAAATAATAATGTTGGAAGTGTTTTCAATGATCCATGTAAATGAAAGTAACCGAGTCGTCAAAGAAAGACATGAATGATGAGTGAGAAAAAAACAATGGCCGTTAAATATACAGGGTGAACCCTAACTAATGGGCCAATATTCAACAACTAAACTTACCTCAGTACAAAAGTAAATGTTAACTAAAATACAGGATATTAATTTTTTAAAATTATTTTAAAATATTTTATACGTTTTAAATATTGTAGTAAAACATGGTATCTATGAGTTTTCTGACATGAGCTATTAATATCTCATGTTAACTTTTATGTGTTTCTAAAGGATGCCACTTTTGAATTTCTCTAAAACGTTACAACTTTTTGTGCTTCTTTGTATGTTCCATCTAAGTAAACCAGTACATTTTCCTATGTTTTCTACACAAAAAAGGTATACTTTATGAGAATAACTATAAGCCACTGTTTTTAAGATATTAGCGTTTTGGTGGCTTAGTTCAACTAAAAATACATGAAAAAATATGTGTAATAAATCATTTGTTTATTATGAGCAAGTTGTATTTATAGCTAATTTGCCGTTTTTAAAGGCATTTTTGGGTAACGCTAAATAACTGAACTGCTAATATCTAGAAAATAGTTGCTCAGAACGATTCTTACAAACAATTTTTTTTTTTGTGTAAAAATCATAGGAGAGCTAATATTTTACTCCAATGGTACATACAGTGAAGTCCAAAAAAAAAGCGACGTTTTAGATGAATTAAAGTAGTGTAGGTAGCGTCTAATAGTTCACACGTTAAAATTAATATAGGCTATAAATAGCTTATGTTAAAAAACTTCTAAATACCGAATTTATTAACAATAATTATAACCTATCAAATATAATTCAAAAAAAAAAATGTTGAAACACACTATTATTATTATTTAAACTGGGTTTGGTTTAATTGCAATATTTTAACTTCACACTTATTTAGTTAAATTTCAGCCCAATATGTTGGATCACCCATATATATATATACATGTTATAATTTTTGGAGCAAGATTAAAACCCAATTAAAAAAAATCGTGTTTACAATTATCGTTTTTTTTAAATCACGATTGATATTTAGTAAACGTTAGGTCATACTTTTAAAAGGTTTAAAAAATATTAAAAAGTTTTTTTATTTTGCTTCAATAACTTCTTATAATACCTATTTGTAAGCTGCATGTTTTTGTTTAATTTAATACAATTTTTTTGCAATTACAAATAACAAAGTAAATTTATTTGAGGAAATACTTTGACATAATAACAATTTTAAATTTTTGGTTCTTTTCATCAAATTTTCTAGTATTTTAAATTTGTAATTTAAATAAATATTTCATTTTAAAAGTATCTTTTATCTAAAGCGAATATACACAACTTAAATACTTTGCTATTAAGGAATATAAATCTTTCCTTTATACTATTTTTACTGGCAAGTGAACGTAAAACCTAATTTTATTTGACATTTTATAGCAGGAAAAGCTTTCTAAATGTATTTCCGAGGCATGACATATTTAGGTATTCTGCAGGCACTGCATCGACAGAATATTCTTATATTAGCTCCCTATGTTCATGAAACATCACTTAAGCACAATCGAAGAAACCACTACGTAAAGGCATAATATTTAAAGTGCCTTTTAAAGTTGACATTAAAAAAACATAGCAGGTGACACAGGATGTTGTTACCCCTAGTTTTGTTTTCTTATTTTTTAGGAAAGACAAATAAAAAAATTACATTATTATTATAGCATAAACTGATATTTTTTGATATTATCACAACCTTAAAATCACTTCCGGTTTAACAAAAGTACCAATAACTTTCTCATTTTAAATAAAGGACCTGAATTTTCATACATGATGTTTCTTTTTAAAATGGCGGCAAGACAATAATTTTAAAGGAAATAAAGTACAACTATTATTTCTGCTTTGAACATGTTTTTTGTTTTTTAAGAGGTAGTTTATAAAAATAAAAAAATAACTTACTTTACTTTTACAGGTAGTGATATATTCAATTTTCTTTAATAAATCACTAAACTTTCATTTCGTAATTTTAGTTTTAAATATAATTAATGAGAAAATTCGCAATATTTTAAACATTTTAATTGTAGACAACCCTATTTTATTTATATTTATTTTTAATTTTACATTTAATTTTCGTTTAAATGACATATTACAACATTTTGTTTATTTTTAAGATGGCGGCCATGGATCATTTATTCACCACATCCGAGTAACTGAGTTTATAAATAAATGATTCATCGCCGCCATCTTTAAAATAAACAATATGTTTTGGTTTGTCATTAAAAAAAAAAATGTAGAATAAAATAAACTAGGGATGTCTTCACTTAAAATTTTTGAAATATTTTGAATTTTCCCTCATCAATTATATTTAAACTAAAAATAATAAATTTGGGTAATTAAATAAATAAAAACGAATATATTACTACCTGTGAAAGTAAAATAAATAATTTTCTTAATTTTTTTTTTTATCTGCAGGCTACTTACCAAAATGAAATAATAATAATAATAATAATTTTATATAAGTAAAAAAATATTGAAAATACAAATAATGAATAAAATAGACACTATAAACAATATATTTACAATAAAAAAGTTAATAATACTATTAAAACTTTTGCTATGGTAATTAAAAAAAACTGGATTTATTAATTTCTAAAAACTGACAGCAGGAGTATTATTTAAAAATTTAAATTGGCTATATACAAGGTTACAGAAAAAACACGACAAAATACGACAACGAAGCTATGCGGTATTAAAAAAAGAAGTTTACAAAAAGTAATTTAGTCATCAAATTTTATTTTGTAAATAATATAAAGTAAAAATAATAAATTTGGGTAATTAAATAAATAAAAACGAATATATTACTACCTGTGAAAGTAAAATAAATAATTTTCTTAATTTTTTTTTTTATCTGCAGGCTACTTACCAAAATGAAATAATAATAATAATAATAATTTTATATAAGTAAAAAAATATTGAAAATACAAATAATGAATAAAATAGACACTATAAACAATATATTTACAATAAAAAAGTTAATAATACTATTAAAACTTTTGCTATGGTAATTAAAAAAACTGGATTTATTAATTTCTAAAAACTGACAGCAGGAGTATTATTTAAAAATTTAAATTGGCTATATACAAGGTTACAGAAAAAACACGACAAAATACGACAACGAAGCTATGCGGTATTAAATAAAAGAAGTTTACAAAAAGTAATTTAGTCATCAAATTTTATTTTGTAAATAATATAAAGCTTCGTTGCTGTATTTTTTTACAACCTGGTCTGTAGCAAATTTACATTTTTAAATAATACACTTCTCCAAGAAATTAACGCACCAGCCTAATTTTTTTCATAAGCTTTAGTACAAAAATGCTTTAATTTATGTAGCCATAACTCTTTAAAGGATAAAGCTATCAAAACAACTAAACAAAGAAAATGTTAAGAAAAGGTAAAGCTTTAACTTTGGCGAAACCATTGTTATTTACTGTTAACAATACATTCTACAGGGTGATTAAAAGTTTTTGGCAAAAATAAATAATTTTTAATCGCCCTTAGTGATGTGCTGTTGAAAGGCAGTAATCTTATTCACAATTAAATTATACCCTTACTAATTTCTGATGTTTTATCATCACAAATTCATATACTCTCTTTAAACAGCATATTATACAGATAAATTAAAAATTGTTAATTTTTTCCAAAAACTTTTAATCACCCTGGAGCTTTACTTTTTTTAACATTTTTCTTTTTAATTGTCTTTAAAACTTTAATATAAAAACAGTTACGATCTTTTAAATTAAAGCATTTTTGTATTGTAGCTTATTAAGAAAATCAGGATAGTGCGTTAAATTCTTGAAGAAGTGTGTATGTAGTATTTTTTGTAATAATCATAGCTTGTTACATTTTTTAGGATCAAAGATTAAATTATAAGATTTTAAAAAATTGAAATAGGCTGTTTTATATAAAATAACAAATTTGCTCCTTATAAAAACTTTGCCATTTTGTTTTATGTTAAGGGATTGACACAATCAAATAAAGACGATATAATAGGATGAAAGACTTTTCAAAAATCTAAGACTTTCTGCAAAAACTGCATCGTAATGGCTAATGGCTTTATTTATTTTAAAGGTATTCGTAACTAAAATTGCTCACAATAAAGTCGGACACCCTGTACAAAATTAAAACGTTTTTGGTTTTGTCTCGAAGTTAGGTATTTATTACACTTGTTTGCAAAAACATTACAAGTGTGGAAAATGACTAATTTCACACGAGTGGGAATATTGTAGCACGAGGCGTTAGCCGAGTGCGACAAACCCACGAGTGTAAGAAAGTCATTTTCACACGAGTACTGTACACTATTTTTCCTACGACCACAAATTATTCACCAAAAAAAAAAAATAAAGTTTGTCTGTTCAGAAAAAATAAAAAACAATTGAGAACTTTGCAACACTAGGGTGATATTTACTTTGCAACACTAGTGTGATATGTACTTTCCTCACTGCTCTATTATACTGTTTTGACAATATTTTTACATCGAAAATCACCTACCTAGAAGCATTATATAACTTTTCTCATTTTGGAATTTAAAAAGGCCCCCACTTAATAAAAATTGTATGGTTTTGTTAGGTAATAACGGTAATTGTTTAATACGGTTTTCTGCTATTATAAGGGTTTTTTAAAAATTATCGATACTTACATATTGTAGACACTCTTCTAAATAAAATGTAAGTGGTGCATATCCAAAATATTCCGTTTTTTAAAAATATCAGTAAACAAACTTACGGGACCGGGGAGTGAAAAGGGGTGCTGGGTGGGGTAAAATTGGTAAAACGAGTTAATGAAACTGAACATCACATGTAAAATTAAGTAAAAATTACAGTTTTTCCTCATATTTTTAAGAAAAATATAAAAAATATGAAAATTGTAAATGCATAACCTAAAGTCCTAAAAGTAAGTAAAAACGACTACCAAACGTCAGTTACCATGCAAAATATGGAAAGCATTTATG
The DNA here is from genome assembly GCA_014170235.1 of Listronotus bonariensis. Lineage (NCBI taxonomy): Eukaryota > Metazoa > Arthropoda > Insecta > Coleoptera > Curculionidae > Listronotus > Listronotus bonariensis. The sequence goes on from JACEGR010007522.1 coordinate 35,964, forward strand.
GAAAGCATTTGGCAACGTCGGAAGGGTCTGATTCTATTTATGAATGGATAAAAGAAAGTGGATTCATTAAGTGTGTATTAGCCTTAGGTTTAATTAGGGATTAAAAAAAGATTTAACTAGTTGTTTGAGTACACGAAGAAAGAGAGAAAGGAATTTGATCTATAGGCTTTTTTCTCTGGCGCTTTAAGTCGAACGGTCAAGCGGCAAGGCTGCCTCTATAAGGTGCGTGCTCAAAGGTAGAAGGGAGATTTTTAATTTGATGTACATACCTGACAACACTGTGCCACTGAGCGATCTGTCAGTGAAAGTTGTTTTTTGTGGTAATGTCTATTTTTGTTTATGTTTTTATTTTTTCGGAAATTTTATTATTACTCTTTTCAATATTGGAAGAAAGCTTATACTGTGCAGTAACTTAACGTCAATAAGATGATTTTCGCTAATTTGGGTTCTACTGTTTAAGGTAAGTAAAAATCTTTTTTACTGTCACTACAATAAATATGTCACTTGCAAAACCAATAGCAGTTTTTAGAATGACATACTTTGCAACACTAGTGCTGTAAAGTACTTTGCAACACTAGTGTGATATAACGCATTTTCTATGCATGAAACCAGTGTGCAAAATTCTTTACTTCTTCAAATTATTACACTTTATTTTTATATATTTAATACTTCTAAATAAACATAACTAGTCAAAAATATATATCACGTCAATTTTTTGTGTTATATATTTTTTAAAGCATTTTAGCTCTAAATTAAAATCTTAAATTTATTAACTAAAAAATTAAAAGACATAGTTCGTCCTAAGAGCTAAAAATAAATTTAATGTTGTATAAGCTTGTTCAACAAAAATCCACAAGCATTGCTTTTTAACATTTCTCGCTTTATCGCTTTTTTATCATGCAATATTTCTTGACTAAATCTTTAAATATCTTCATCTAATACTGCATCCAGATTACCAAGGAAGCAAATCAAGAAAAAGTTTGAAAATGCATGCAAGTTATTTTATTTTAGAGCATTATTAAAAATTAAAAGTTTTTTAATAATTTGTTTGAAGTGTTTATGTTTACTCAATTTTAAAATTAATTTTCTTTATGGGCTTTTAAATTTGCAAACCTACAATGATATATTTTTTAGTTTTTGCACCACTGATTCAAAAATATTTTAAGTTTATGAAGTAATTTAAACCTTTACCATTCTTATACATGACCTTTATAACAAATTTTATAGGACTTGGCTTTATATGGAGTAAGGGTAGCAGATTTTCTTTACTTAAGACCAAAGATAAACAATTCAAATAAGTTTCTTTTATTTTTGTCTTGTATTTTAATTTAACAAATCCCAGTGTTTTAATTTAGATCCCACAAGTTAAGCCTTCGATTTGAAAAGTTCAAGTTGTCAAACAAGATCATTTAATTTAAAGTTAGTCAGAAAATAAGATATTGTTGTTAAGCTAGTGGTACATGAAGATTTGGGGTAGATATTCGATGGTTGCTTTTGATTTTGTAAAAACACCCTAGGTTGGTTAATTTATTTCTTTTCTACAAGTATTATGTATAATTATTATTAGAACCCTTAATGCTTCATGTTTATCGCATTTTTATTTAAAGGAGTATTTCGTTGCAGACCAGTGTTATTGCATATTTTAATAAGTCGGTAAAAATATTTACCTGCTAAAGGCTCTAACGCTGGCTATTTTGGCTAAACTTGACCTAGGTCTCAATGAAAAATATTGAAGTTCAAGTTCCCTGTGGCCTTTTAAAGTTAAATAAAGAGTTCGTGTAACTATTTTTGCCCTAGATAATATATATAACTTTCATTTAGGAGCCTCTATGCCCAAGAATTTAAAACTTTTATTAAATTGTTTATTCTAAGGCTCAAGAACATTACTTTCTTATTATTATATGCAGTTGGGTGAAATATACTGCCTTTATGATTTTATCATACCTTTCAGCTTTTGCTGTACGCCACCTACCTGGAGTTGTGCAAAACTGCTCATCCGAAATTCACAAACCCGTGAACTGATGAGTGTGCCAGTTTCCATTATGGTTTGTTGGTATTACAACACATGCTACTTACGCCATATACACCTAGATGGCACCCTTTTTACCGTTTTAACCTAACGGTGCTCTGGCTGGTTGTTTTGAAATTGCTTGGCGAGATGGCTCTGGCCGCTGAACTTACTCCCTTAGTTCCGACAGGGATTATGTTTATGCGACTAGAAACATAGTCAAGTTGTCAGCAATGTACAGCGGTTGTGATGATTCCCAACAAGGATGAAACACGTGTCACCGTCTTCATTGCGACCCGGGGTTATCCATTTATTTGGAGACTCCGTAATTTTAAAGTAACCAGCCAAGTAGTCGTTTCTACCAGGTTATGTATTTGTTTTCTTTTCTTTATTTGTCATTTAGGAGCCTCTAATATAACAATTTATATATATTTAACAAAATTTATATAAATATTTAAAAAGGGGTTAAAGTCTTTTGGTTAACTTAATTAATTTTGTCAAATATTAGGTCATGTAGACAATAAAATCAAGTTCAGTAAAATCAATACCCGAACCGTGACTCTTATAATTAATTTAGGAGTCCTATTATAGGACAAACCTGTTATATTATTTTAGTAAGATAGGTATTTAAATTTTTATCGGTTAATTGTTTCATAGAACATATTTTATTTTGGTAAAAATATTTCTTATTTATTATAAAAATAACTTTTTCTTTGTTTTAAAAGTGTAGAATTTTATCCTATATATTTTATTAGATTTAAAAAAAAACTTAATATTTAGCCAGCGCTGCCATATAGTAACGCATGTTTTTTCATTTTTTTTGTTTGTTTTACAAAATATGGTAAAAAAATATTTGTAACGCGTGTCCCGCTAGCAAGGTAAAAACTTTTGTTTATTTTTATTTTGTCAGATTTAGAATCAGCCGCCCCAAAAATCCCATAAGTCATATTCTTCACATGTCTAGCGACAATTTTTTTATAATATTTTTTCAGAAAAGACCTTTTTACCTCCCCCAATACCACACGCCCCTTGTAAATAACAATTTTAACTGTACGAAATACTTACTTTTTGACTTTACCATTAGCATGCGGTATTAGGGGATATGGAAAAGACTTTTTGGAAAAACAATATAAAAGTTAAATAGCTCTTAACATTTTTAAAATAAAATTTTAGGGGTTTTAAAGAATGCTGATAAAAATATTATTAGAATAACCTTAAAAACCAACCAAAAAAAGTATTTTTTCCTCCCAAAACCACACGCCATTAATGAATATAGGTTTTCATTACGCCAAAAGCTTTATTTTTCTAATATATAATCACTACCAAAAATTGAAGAAAATCGCATTTCTTATAACTGAGATATCAGGTAGTGTTCATGATAAATCAGGCACACTGTAAATAAAACTTTTACCTATAAAAGATAAAAATAATTTTCTTTTTAAAAGACACTGCACAATGGTAACTGGTTTCCTACCGATTTAATTTTAATAGTAAATTATTTACCTTAATGTCATATTTAAATTCCGACGTGTAGAGACGCTTAGTACCCGTTGATTGGCAATTATACGTAGTCGATAAGCCTAAAACTTAGTTTAAAGCAATCTACCTTTTGTTACTGCTTCCTTTGTATAGTCTGTTCTTTCCTGTAACACAAGTCTTGCTTTACATATCCCAAAATTTCCCTTGCTAATGAGATGGGCTCAGGAGGTGGGCTATTTGCTACTGTCTTATTGAACCTTTAAAAAAAATAAAGCGAAAACAAAGCGTTGGGTCACGCAGTTCGTTGTTGTAGTCTTAAGTAATTTTAATAAAAATGTTTAAGAAAACTTAAAAATACATTTTAAATTAAAAAGTTAAAAATAATTTAATAAAACAATAATAAACAAGGAACATTGTGTTATTATAAAAAAAAGCGTCGGGCGCTCGATATACGAAAAATATATACTTTTACAATAATTTTACTAATGTCAGTATTTTTGCTTATTATTGTTGAAAGATTATTTAAACGCAAGTTCGTCACATTTACGTTCCACGTGGCGTCATTTGTTTTTTTAACTTTATACATATATTTACTTTTAACTTATTAGTTTAATTTAATAAATAATAATAAAAATAATTATAATTTTAAGGTAAAAATCTTTTTTAAAACAAGCTTTTAATAAAATATACCAAAAAGAATAAAATAAAATTTTCCTTGAAAATTTTAAATATCAACATACAGAGGCGTGCGTCGCCGAAAGAGTTTGTCAGATTGGTCTTTTGAAAAGTTTTTTCGCTCGACGAAGCACTACCCGGTATATCTCATGACACAAATTACATAGATATACAGACTAAGAATGGAAAACTCATATTTTTGAAATTGTTGAAGAAAATTATTTTAAATGGGGTAAATTCTTGAAATGTCTTTTGTTAAAGTCGATAAACCTCACCGTTTAGGCACCAATAGACATCAAAGTTTTTATCAATTTCAATAAAATTACCCACATACATACAGGGTGTCCAGTAACTTAACCGACAAATTTTACGAGGTGATTCTACAACAGAAAATAAAACAAAAACTTCATCTAAACGTATGTCCTAAACGTGTTAGTTTTTAACTACGGTGTGAAAATATTTTAAAAAATAACTTAACCTTTTTTTAAGTTTTTAAGTTATAGACAACTATAAAATGGCGCCCCCAGCCTTGTGATATCTGTTAAAATAAAAAACTTATGATGTGTTATGAATTTTAGGTTTTAGGTAAAGTGCCCTCTGGCGGTATTTAAACAAAGTATTTTTGTCTTAAAATTTTAGAATCTGCAAACATCAATTTGTGTGCCAAATATCAACTGAATTGGTTAAAAAATAAATGCAATATGGCGAAAAAACCAAAATAAAAATTGAACTTTGACGGCTTGTAACTTGAAAACGAATGACATTTTGAAAAAAAATATATAAAACTCTACCCTTATTTTGTCAAGTAGAAGTTTCGTGATCAATTTTTAAATTACCCTGTATAATATAGCCATGGTAAACAAATGTAAAAATGAAATTAATGATATAAAAAAATCACAAATATTACAATGAAATTAACAATATTAAAATTACAATTACAATTACAATTAAAATTAACATAAAAGGGCAGTATTAAATTATTAACTTTTTTTTTAATTACGATTCTCCAATGTGAGATATTACAGTACTTTTCAGACTATATCACAGTGATCAATGTACTCCCCACACTATTTTATGCCCGCTGCAAAAGCCATTTCTTTACATAAGCCTTAAATTCTTTAGGAGATAACTCTATTATTTTGTTATGTACTTTGTTAAGAAACACTATGTTATGGTAGTTACTGTCTATTTTGCTGGAATTTAATTGGTAATAATTAAGGCGAAAATTTGTATTTGTACGAGTATTATGTATATGTATCTCATTTGCTCTAGTGAGAGTGTATTGTTTTGATGTGCGTTTATAAGGCAAAGTAATATATAAAGACTTGGCAGAGTAAGAATGCCCAGTTCTCTGTACTTATGCCTTACCTCGTCCCTATATCCAAGTCCACAGATTATACTTATAACCTTTCTTTGCAGTCCAAATATTCTGTTGGCTGCAGCCGTGTGACCCCAGGCTATAAGACCATAGAACAGCAGAGAGCCGATAAGGACATAATAAGCCGTTTTAAGGTCGTTTGTATCTAATATCATAGCTAAGTTTCTTATCAGGAAAATGTTTGAGGTATGTTTTTGGCTAGATGATCCATGAATAAGAATGACCTTTGAAATTTTTAATATATCTGCAAACTTACCCTGCTTTATAATTACAAAGATTAATAGGTTTAGTTAGGGGACAAATAAGTATGTTTTTTACGTATTTCATAAGTTTTACAGAGATTTTAAAATGGTCTTTAGATTTTTTGTTTTTAAGTAAACTATGATATTTCGGGTTTCATAAAATCTTAGTTCTCTAAAACTTAATAAAATTTTCGGTTTTTCTTAAGTGTTTGTTATTTATATTTACATTTGATTCTGGCAGATTTTTAATAATGATATTGGATACATTTACAACGAACTGATTTAATATATTAGGATCGATAGTGCTTTTTAATGACCTGGATTTTATTTTTCTTTGTGAATTTACAGTATTTCATTAATGATCCTTCACTTACAGAAAGGCTTCCATCTCTTGTCCATCATCGGAATGTAAGGGATCGATCGTTTTTTTATAGGTACTTCCATGGCTTCTGCTCTGAAGAATTGTCCAGTATAGTTCCTCCACTCACGGTTCCCAATAGAGAAACTTGTGGTTTCGCGCGTATGCATCCTATACGGTTCAACTGAACAGGCCCCGAACTTCTCACTTTCTTCGTTCTTTTATCCCAAGATGTTTCTAGAATGTGGAACCTGCTGCCCGCGGAGGTCTTTCCTTCCCCTCAAATCTTAAAGTAATTAAGTCCCGTGTCAACAAACTCCCTCTTACCTCGCCTAAGACACCCACGGTACGTTGGTATTTAGGCTTTCGTGGTTTCTCCAAAGATAAAAAAAAAAGTTTTAGGGCAGTTACCACTTATCTTTGACAGTGTTTTTAACATTTTACACAATTTTCACACAATATTTCAGCGCATCTGAAATTTCTACCTAACATGTGTTCTTATAGTTTGGCACCTAGTAAAAATGAAATTTAAATAATGTTTTGACCCAATAAATTTAAAATGCGCAAATTATTGCAGTAAAAATAAATGGGACATTTTACTTAATAAAACAGAAAAAGTTACTTGTCTGATACCTTTCAGAATACCAAATGTGGTGAATGTAGCTTTCGCGGTTTTAAAGATATTTAAGAGATGCAGTAATTTTTACTAACCCAGAATATATGTTCAGAATTGCATTTTTATTAAGAAAACAAAAAGAAAACGTGAGCCGATAACACATACCTACTCTTCTAGATTAAATGTTAAAGAAAACCTTGCACTTCCAATGGCAGATAGTTCTGCATATCAAAATTTTATAGATTTTGCTGGTATGAAATTGTATAATCATTTGCCTTCCACAGTATGTCAAGTAACAAATACTTATAGCAAGATTTAAGATACCATATGGAAAACTTTTTCTTTTTGTATTTTTACGTTAAAAGGTATTTCTCATAAAAAGTTCTGCATGGTCCAAAACCTAAAATGCAATCATCAGATATGAATTTTTGCAGTGATATACGAAATATGTTAAAACATATGAATTTTGCTCAAGAGGAAAGTACCCTTTTTTTTATATCGAAAGCTTATACAAGAAAAAATGTTGGGGATTAAAAACTTTTTAATATGTAAAAAATAAAAAAATTATTTTGACATGTTTTCTGCGATAACAAGCGTTTCTGTGACTTTTGCTTTTTAAACAGTTATTTAGCTTTCTTTACATTACAAGTACTTTCCTTTTAAGCAAAATTTATATTTTTTGACGTACCTCGTATTATAATTAAAAAAAAGTAATTAGTAATCCAAATCAGTATTACCAATAATTTTAAATAATTTCTATTAAATTCATTCGCAAACTGCCAAATTTTAAAACTAGTGACACATAAACTAAAAAAATAAAGACGAAATTAAAGGTGATTTGACCGTTTGGTTCAGTTAATGTCGCGTTTACTGTTACATTGCATAAATTCATATTTAAGTTTATTGTAGTAGGCATGGAAACAAAACACTAATCAAAAGTGTGAAAAAAGCTTAGAAGTGTTAAAAAAGTAATTTTTTTAACATTTTATGTAATGTACTAGAATGGAGTACTTTATCTTCATATAAACGATTATAAAAACAGCATTTGTTTAACGGTCGTGAAAAAATATATTTTTAACATCACGCTTTGCTTCAAAAACACAATTATTTTATTTTATTTAACGTGTGCTATATATTTCCAGATAAATATTTTTCAAAGTTTAATTTTCTTACGCCTGCCATTCAAAGCTCTAATCCATCATCTGTGTAAAAGTGTTGAAATCAACTTCACATTTATATTTTATAAATAAAAATGATTTATAATATTTTTTTAAATTGACGTTTCTCCATTGATTTTTAAAACCTTGTGTGATTGCTTGTTATTATTAAACCATAAAGCTATACAGGGTGTTTCAACTCTAGTTATGCAAAAATAAGTTCGTCCTTGTACAAAATGCAAAAATGTAAGATAAAATGTGTATTTTAATTTACTTGTTTTAATAACAGTACTAAGTAACATAAAAGGTGTCACAAAAATAAAATATTTAGTATTAAACACGTTTCTTTGAAACAAAACACCTTGTAAATTTTAAAAATTTTGAGTTTTTATATAATTATATATTAAAAATTTTAAACACACTATACGTATTTACTAATGGGTTTAAAGATATCAAGAGCATGTTATTAACAGTTAGAAGTAAAAAGTGAAAATAGTATTTGGATTTCAATGAAGTATTTTTAATGGTTCTGTCTCTGTCAGAGTAACAAATTATTTGCTAACATGTAAATATTAACCTTCCATTGTAAAAACTACTAATAGCTATGTCAGCAATTTAGACAAATATTTACTTACTTGCATTAGATAAACAACAATACGTCAATTAGGGCAAGTTTTTAGAGTAAATAAGTAAATACATACGGGTGTCTCAAAAGATCTGTACAAAAAGCTACCACAAATTTCTTAGGCCAAACCATAACGATCTAACGCAATTTACTTTCGTCCCAAAGTTGACCGTTTGGGAGATACAGGGTGTCACAATTTTAATTTTATTTTGGTTCTTTTTAAATATTTTCTTTAAAATTAAATATGTTTTTGACCAAATTTGGTATTGGCAGGTTTTTAGAGTTAGGATTCAAGAACTTACAGTATTTTTTCCATAAAATATAAAGGGAGCCACCTGCAGTCCTTTGCATGTTTTAAAATACCATAACTTCTTGGTGCCTTGGTATATTATGATTTAAATAAAAAAAATCTTTACTCCTATAATTTTTGTCCAAAAATGGTATACTTGGTAAATATCGATACGAGCAACCGTTTATAAGATATTTTAGATTAAACCTTTATACCATACAAAATAAATCCCTCACGCTTAATCTGGTCCACCCGGATTATTTTCAAGGCTCTATAAAAAATAATACCACAAATCCTTGTGCCAAAATACAATGATCTAACGTAATTTACCTTAGTTGAAAAGTTGACCGTTTGCGAGATACAGGGTGTCCAAGTAAAAAAAAATAAATGAAAATTTGACATTACACAAAAAAGCAAGCTCTGAATCTGATAATTTTGACAATTAAAAACAATTAAACTATATTTATTTAACAACAAGGCAAGCGCGATACAAAAAGTGTTATTTTAGTCAATTTGCGCTTTTTAATTTAATTTTATTAAGTTATATAACCACGCGTTCTGTTGTGTCGCGTAGTACGCTTTGCACGCATGTCAATTTGCGCCTTGCCTAAAAGTGTGTCGGTAAAGTTACTGGACACCCTGTAGAATACATTAATAAAGAACTACACAGCTGGTGGCAAGTTTATTACAAAAATCTTTATCGATTACATCTTACAAGAGGGGTGTAATAAAGATTAAGTTTTCTTTTAATTAACATCTTTTTTAATTGTTTTGTCTTCTGGCTGATGCCATACAGCCAGTCGCAAGTATAGTAAAATAAATAAAGTACAAATAAGTTAAATAAATAAATTAGTAGTATTTTTATAATTAATAGTAATTTATTTTAATATTAAAACATGTAGGGAGTTCAAGACGTTAGTACACATACATACAAGGAGACAGACTTTATACGCTACAGGAGTCCATTAGGGCGCCTTTTGTCATAAACATAACAGGTTTGGCCACAAAGAGGAGTTATGGTTGGGTAATAAAAGAATAATTACATTAAATTGTTAATTAATGCTTACAGTTTTAAATTAATTTTAGCTAGGAAAGCTATAGGCATGGCATATATTTTTACATCCTTTAAGGATAAAAGATGTAGAATGTTAAATGAAGTATTAACTTTTAATGTTAATGTTTTAATAAGTGTATTAATATGTTCAGCATATTTATACCATTTAAGAAATTATATATTTAGGTCACTTCTTACCTGACATTCTTCACATTTGTCTGATGGAAGTTTACGACTTTTCTTTATACACGTTAGTTAGGAAAAAACGTGGAAGGTGTTGTGCATACGTTGCATAGCCTAATAAAAGTCCCAATCATCACTGGCGTCGATAATATTTTCAAATTACTATATTCAAAAACTTGAAGATGAGACCTACACCAAATTATAGCAGATGCTAGTGGCCTTGAAAAAGACAACTGTGGGAAAGAAAATTGCAATTTTTATATGTGCGAAAAAAGTTAATGGTTTGAATTAAACCTCTCCCCCGCCCCATTAAATATCCATGTTTTAAAAGAAAATATCCTGTTTGTATTTTTTCGTAAAATTATTCACATTTTGTTAAAAAATTCCAAATTTTGCTAAAATATTTACTACTTTCTAATGATTAGAGGCATTTAAAAACTTTGCATAAGAAATTGTGGAGTAAAAAATTTTAAACATAGTTCTTTAAAAAAACATATGATAAATTATTTCTTTAAATTAAGAATTTGTCGATAGCATTTGATAAAATTTACGAAAAAATACAAACAGAGGATTCGCTTTTGAAACTTGAATTTTTTCTAGGAGAGGAGAAGTAATCCAAAAAATTAACATTTGGTCGCAAATTTCAAAATTAAATAGTCCTTTACTTAAGTGTTTCTTTTAAGGCCACTAGCATCCGGAATAAATTTGGTATGGGTCCCATGTCCCAGTTTTTAGATATAGTAATTTAAAAATATTATCTACGCCATCGCCAGTGCCAATCGTTGCAAAAACAGATTTATACTGCACCAAAAAAAGTTTTGTTTGTTTACAGCCTTGGACGTTGGTTATTTTTTGCCACTGCCAATTGGATAAGAGAACTATAATAAGTATTAAAAGATAATTGTAAATACATTTCAAGTATATGGCAAGACAAAAATTTAAAGCTTTGTAGGCAAATATTTGTAAAATGCTAACTGTTGTAGCGACGATAATTATTTTTAATATATTTTATTCTAACAAACTATTTTTTACCAGGAAAAAACCGAACATGTCCAATGGTTTTTAATAATACTTTTTTGGCAAAAAACAGCAAAAACTCATATTTTATATTTAGAACTTTTATAAGTTTTTAAGTTCTTTTTAAAATTATTTTTTTTTTTTAGATTTTCTTAAAACTTTTATTTTTGGACAATATAAGATTTTCCAAGCGTGCGATTTTTAATAGGCACTGTTTAATAAACCCAAATTTGTATAAAAAAATGTTTTTTTGGGTAAAATGAAAGTAATTAATGAATGCTTAAATTTCAACTTAATTTACAAAATAATTCTATTTTAAAAATAATGCCTCCAACTGTCTTATCTGCAAAGCTCAGGTTTTCTTCTTTATAATACTTCTGCAAACAAAATTTTGAAATTAGTTCGCTGACGTAAAGCTAAGAATAAAGTGGCAACCTAACCGTGCGTGTTTAATATGTACCATGTTGGCGTGCGTGTTAAACCTGTATTTGCGATAAGCTTGCGAAAGCTTCTAAAAGTGTTTTTGTGTATATATTCCCTTTCTTGCTATTACTTTCAAAACATGATCTTCCTCTTTTTCTATTTTTCCTAGTAAAAATGTATGTAAACATATGTTCCTGTGTAATGCTTCGGCTCGCATGTGTGTCAGATGGTCTGAATTATGTAGCATTTAGTATAAGTATAGTATTTATTTTAGTTCATTTTTTGGATATTTAGAGATAATTTTTGTTTAGTTTTTATGTCAAAGAATATCATAGAAGCAATTTTTTTAGTTATTTTTTTAGATATTTAGAAAAAAAAAAAAAATGGCATGTAGTCATTGCCCAAAAAATTTTGTACAAGAAATATATATATTTTTGATTTTAGTTTAGTTTTAGATTCTTAGAATTATTTTTTTTTTTTTTTTTTATTAACGTTTTTTGATATCAATGTACCTATATAATGTTAGCAAATATCTATATCTAGTGAAAGTAACTTTCTTGTATTTCGAGACCTATTCAAAATGTAAAAATGGACCACCGACTCATATATGAGTCGGGTTAAATAAACACTCAAATATGTCGAGATTCCAACAGCTACAACTAATTAGCACTTCATTAAACATCAAAAATAAAGTAATCTTACAAAAATAATAAAGTGGTTTTATGGGGTCAGGAAACACCAAAATGACCCTCGGTAACCCGAACGTGTTAA